>JAPYZP010003629.1:0-11751 GCA_030522985.1 Torymus sinensis | reverse complement strand
GGTAAACAAATATATATTACGTATAGGCGCGATCGAAGAGCGGAACGCGATAAGCGAATTAGGCTGTATATACGGCAGCTACACATTGAGAATATATAGATTGTACATGACTTATGGTCGATAAGGCCTCGATATATATCTATATATAACGGCGCTCGTCGTAAAAAATTTATCTTTCCGCTCCCTTGAATCACAGTAAAAATTATAGCCAATAAAGCACAGCAGAGTATAGCACCGCAATCCAATCGAAACCGGCGGCCGCCGTTTACCGACAAAAATATTGCTTAATTCCCCGGGAATTGGCTCTACTTTGCCCTCATTCACGTGCCTTGGGGCAGGTTAGTTTCCGATCTCCGCGCTACTACAAAATCCCGATCGCTATCAGAGAGCAGACAAATTTACTACTTATTTAGTTGTTTCCTTTGTTCGTATCCACGCACGTGAGAGTACATGCGAATTCCGCGCGTCTTATAACTCTCTCTCTCTCTCTCTCCTTTATCTTCGCGCGAGATTTATGTCGTCGGTGTAATAAAGGCGGGATAATCGTGTTTTGACTCGTTATGTCGCCGCGGCTGCTTTAGCGTGACGCTGCACAAGTCGCCGGTTTCAAAGTGTGCTTGTATAGACATCGATAGATTGATTTTTTGCTCGTTTCCGTCTCCAGTGCGATGCGCTGATTGCGGCACAATTTTCGTCTCTTCCTGAACTCGCGCAACAATAAACTACAAGCTTATACGTCCTCATATGATGTCGATGTTGTTAATTATCTCGGCATGTCAGTTTCTACAATAAACCGCCAATGTCGCGCTGTGTGTCATCTCTTCATCTGAGGACGAATTTAGCATCTTGATTCTAATTGATAAACTTATAAAAAATGACAGTTCCTTCGATAAAACGCGATGAAAAGTGCCTGTAACGAGTTGTTTATACAAGAGTAAAAAAATTGACATCCTTTCAAGTATATACTTGAATCTGCATAATAAATTCTTACAATTTTTCGAAAATTCTAAAACATGACACAATAGGCTTTTATTCATCGAATACACCGTCCATCTTCCATCGAGCCGCATGTAAAACCACTTAACATGACAAACCATCCATTCGAAAAAGGCCATAAACCCAACACAACAACTCACACAAATCCCCTAACAACCGATAAAACATACCGCGGCACTCGTTCAATGACCTTAAACCGCGCACCGAAAAATCCGACACGTGCCGATGATTACACGCGATCCATGAGTCATAAACAAACACACATACACATCATTACTGCCCACTATCGGGCAAAAACCTCGGCTCTCGCCTCAGGACACTTGGGGGCTTAGGTTGCGCAACTTCACTCTCGCGATCCTTTTATCCTCGAGGGGCCGATGCTCGCGCGCGAGTCTAAGCGGGTCTAGGTCGTGCCGGCGGCTGCTGTGCGCGTATGTCTCTGCGTGGGTGTGTGTGAGCGCATGAACGCATCGATTACTCGGTCGCTCGCCGCGAGATTAATAGTGAATGAACGGCGGGTGTGGGTTATCGGGACGCGTGGGTTGGCTGAGGATTGCTGTGATTGGAGAGAGGGGATATGGGTGGTGAGGTTGCGGTACAGGCTGTTTGCACTTTAACGAAATTTTGTGGAACAGTATTGTCCCATTATTCTAATAGTATTGTTAAAGTATAATGTGGGTAGTGATGTTATTGTTTGTATTTGAGAGAGTATTGTTAGCAGTTTGTTATTGTCGCATTATCTCTTAGTTTTATATTTAACAATAAAATCTAATGCATTTCAAGATTTATAGCTCGAACGCTATCTTGCCATTAGCCAACCTTATCGCATAGACCATATCTCTTAGCATACAAATCAATGTTCTAGAATTAAATAATAGACTATCCTATACAGTTATCGAAAAAAAAAATCATAGAATCCTCGGCATTTAATCAGAACCACACCTCGTAGTTTCCTAAAATGGAAAAAGAAAATTCAAGTGATTTGGAAACCAAGAAGGAAAATATTTCAATCCCCCCCTGTACATTATACACCTGCACCTAATCAGCATAATTCAAATTCGAAGCCAACTCAATTAGCCTCCTAATGCTCCTCCTTTCGCGCACTTGAAAAGCCTCTCGAGATTAACTCTATTCTCTCTTTCTCTCTCGCTAAACAGCAAGACTTCAATTTCACTGTTTTCATACGCGGGCACGTCGTCGTGACGCAGCGCGCGACTTAATATTCCTCGAGACCTTTTGTAATCGTGACGCGCAGCCTTGGCGCTCGCTCGCTGGTATTAATGAGGATTTATCGGCGAGTTAGGTGAGTGCGAATTAATAATGGCTTTCCATAACAATCAATGCGGCCGGTCATTTTCGTGCCCGGCGATGGAGAAGAGGAGTCATGAAAATATGCTAATTTTAATGGAGCGTGGAATAATGGCGAATTTTCGTTACGAAACGTATGGGTATGATGGTTGTAGGAGGGGATGAATGAGTGTTTGATGTAGGGGTTCTGCGAGCAGACGTACGATGGATAATTTAGAAATGATTATCTACTCGCGCGCGCGGTAATCGATGACAAAGTGGTATTATTTTTCATGCACGGCCGATGGAATTTAATGATAGACGTATATGGGAGTCGGAGAAATGCTCGTATAAGCGGCGCGGTTGCTAAACTTTTTAATTATTTTCACCAAGTATATGTGAATATAAGGTATTCAGGGAACGGGATCTTTCAAAACAAAGAACGCTAAAGTACATTTTGCGCGTGTCGAGGTTTATTTAATAGTTCAAAACCGGCATTTTTCACTTTTGCCAAAGTATATATTTCGTATGCAACATTTTATATAGTGAGATAAATTAACTGCATGTGGCAATTAAAGTTATATGTGCGATAATCGTATATATATAAAAACCTTGTGCCATTCCGACCGTTTCGAGGAAAAAAGAAAAAGAAAAAATTAAAAACAAAATTTAATTAACTCGAAATTGTCAGTCTGTCGCAAGGATAATTGTATGCAATAAAATGTCCGTTTTTGCGTTTCCTTTCGCTACGATAAAACATTTAAATACAATATACGAGCTTTTTGTTTCAATAATCTCTCGTATAAATATATTACAATAAAACGTCTAAAAAGAAACGTCGTTTTAAAATCCACATTTATCCCGATTTATAAGCAGACATAATTAAATTATGCATTCAATAAGTATATCCTTTAAAATTCCTCATCACGACTATCGCTGAAAACAATCATCTTCGAGTAACCATCAAAACATTGCACTCTAAGACTAAAGACTAAAAAAAAAGAATAACCCAAATTACATAGCCATACCCGATCGCTTCCTCACCGAAGATCCATCTGCTCCACCCAAACCGGAAACCTCAGCGTACCACGACTTCCCCGCCCGTAATAATACCCCCATCTCTCTCTCTCTCTTCAGAAAATCACAACTATCCCTCTACCAACCCGACGGAAACTAAAAACCGGGCGCGCGTTAAGAGACGGACCTTTACGTAACGCGCGGAGCGCGCTTCTCAACT
This sequence comes from Torymus sinensis, assembly GCA_030522985.1. NCBI lineage: Eukaryota > Metazoa > Arthropoda > Insecta > Hymenoptera > Torymidae > Torymus > Torymus sinensis. Next base: position 8,231 of record JAPYZP010003629.1, on the reverse strand, counting down.
TTGCATTAGTGCGTTACGCGTAGAATCTCTTGCACTTTCTAGCTGGCGAAGTTTCGCGAGAGATGACGACTGTTAGCAGTGATATAATTTCGTTGTGAAGTGTGAGGTGTATGGTTCTTATTTTTTTTTTATCACGGTGGTGTTATGCGGCACAGAAAGGTGTATAAGTGTACGCACACGGACACACACACACACTCCCGCTGTTCAAGTTACGATTGTAGTATTTGAAAAAAGCCGCGTGTGGGAGGAGGGGAGCTCAAAAGGCGCTGAGTCACGGTTGCTACTCGCAGCGAATATTAAAGACGATTGAGATGCGTATAATACGAGTGTTAGCATTTTGACTTATATTTACGTTTGTTTTGTCTTTTTTTTTTATCTTTCGTTTCAACGTCAAAGCGTGCTACACCAAAAACGTTTCGAATCGTCGCGACGACTTTTTTTTTCGTAACGTCCTCGCGGCGCGATGTCAACGCCTTGTGTCAACAGTCGTCGTCGTCGTCGTCGAGCAACCGGGGAATGCAACCGCTATCAGAGATAAACTTCCTCTCTCTCGCTCCAGCCTCCGCGTAATTGACGCAATATTTGAACTACGTTGTCGTCGTGTCTTACGCAAATCTCGTAGGGGGGACCTCGTATATATAATCGTCATTAAACGTGCAACGTACACGTGTATTGACACTATATTGCATTTTAATTTCGTCTTTGGCAACCAATAAACTCGCTCGAAAACAGCTTCGGGAGGACCGGATGCAGTACTTTTCTTTTTCTTTTTTCTTTTGAAAAAAGCCAATTGTAACGACTTATCAGACTGTTTGGGCCGAGAAAGAGGGGGAGACTTTTGCATAATCGCGACGACGTAATGTTTGCTCGCACGTGGAGAGGAGAGATATTTGCCGGTCTCACGAGACGAATTGGGTCGACCGGCGCCGGAAGATCGGCCTGTTTCGGCTGCCTTTTGAAACGGTCGGTGTGTGCTTTTTTGGTCAGGATTCGTCGTTTTTGTTTTACGTAATGGGCGATAAGAGGCGATGGCGAGCGGCTATTTGGAAGGTCGAGGGTTCGGCTTTGGTTTGGATAACGTGATGAAGAGTGGCAGGTTTAGGATATTTTGTCAGGATAATGGGATTACTGTCGTATTTTATTACGATTGATTTGATATACTAATTGGTATATTAATAGTATTTTCATAGTAGTAAGATATATTATTGTTATAGTATTGCTATATTATTGCTATAGTATTGTTATAGTATTGTTACAGTATTGTTATAGTATTGCTACATTATTGCTATAGTATTGTTATAACATTGTTATAGTATTGTTACAGTATTGTTCTAGTATTGCTATATGATTGCTATAGTATTGTTATAGTATTGCTATTGTATTGCTATAGTATTGTTATATATTGCTATATTATTGCTATAACAATACTATAGCAATAATATAGCAATACTATAACAATACTATATCAATACTATAACAATACTACAGCAATATAGCAATAATATTTTGCTATATTATTGTTATAGTATAGTATTGTTATCTTATTATTATAGTATTCTGATAGCATTATTATAATATAGATATGTACCCATTTACAGCTAATAAATAACAACTATATTTTCGTACTGCTACAAACAATGAAACTCTCAGCCAATATTCTATCCACCTGCGAATCAAAAAACCACTATTTCTCATTGCATAATTTAGCGACAACATCTCGCCACATCAAAGTTGCTCAAAAATTACACTCTCCGAAACCAGAAGTTACAACCGCAGAACTACCTCCTCTGTCCTCTCGCTCGTTTTCTAGAAATAACGTTCTCTCTCTCTCTCTCCTCCCAGTTCAAAAACTTTTTGCCTGCCACCGAGGGAGCGCGAACCGGGAAACAGCCGCTCTCGTGGATATGTATCGACAGGCCGTAAAAACTCGTCCTAATGACGCGCGGCGTGCGCGCATGCACGCGGGAAAATTATTAAACTCGTTTAGTAGGTCAGATAATTAAGCGTCGGTTTATGGGAAACTAAATCCCCGGCTGCTTTTTTCGCGCTGCAGATTCATAAAATCACGATCGGTATATAAAGTGCGTCGTCGCTGTCGCCGCCGCCGCCTCTACTTTTCCATTCCGCTCGCTTCAATGTTAATACATTCCGATTTGTACAATAATATATTACGTATTTTCTAATTACGTAAGGCGCCGGGCTCGCTCGCCGGGGGAGTATTATTTTGAAATTACGTTATATCGACGCCAAGTGCCATTAGAGCGTGTCCGCGCTGCGTCGCCGCTGCTCGGAAAGTCAGTCACGTTCTGCAGCTATTCTCCTTTTCCTTTGAAATACTAATTAATCGTGAGAGGCTTTGGGTTCGGTGACAATGATGCTTGATGGATCGTAATTGATTCTCTTCCCGGTATCAGACGAGGAGGATCTTTCTATTTACCGATTTTCTGAGCATCTTGGGTGGGACTACTGTCTGACGCATTGTAAACAACACCAATACCTACAATGTACTATTCTTAAGTAAAAAGACACTAAAACAACCAATGTACAACAACTTGACACTGAACCACCACCATCATTTCATCCACCCTTCGCTCCCTTTTATCAACGAATCAACCTATTACTCAATACCTCTATTTTACCACTGTATACCAATATCGTAGCCGTCGTCGCTGATTGAATCGGCAGTGCACCGCGGAAGAATCGTCGCGGTCGGCGCTTGCGCGCGCTTTTATAATACCGATGATGACTCTGCGGCTTCCCTCTCGAGCATCGTTCCCTTGGGCAATGCGGTGTAAATATAGTTTTGGAATTTTCGGAGCGGACCAGGGATAATAATTCGACCTCGTGTTCTTCTAAAAATTCATTGCCAAGTCTCTATACACACATACCCACTTAGCTTCTTCAAGCGTTCTCCGCAGTGAATCCTTGATGCCCTGACCGTGGACTTGCACGCCGGCTAGAAATGCTCTCCTCGAAAGGACCATTGCGTCAGCGATGACCGTCTAGTCTGTAGTGAAAGAGCCATCTCTCTTGTGTTTTCGTAACGCGTGTGGGTATAAAGTGGCGATCGGCAGTGTCGCCTTTTCTGACACAGCGTGCAGGTGAATCTTTGAGTGATTAGATGGATTGTCAATGAGGTGTCGTGGCGATTAGCAACGCTGCAGTTCAGTGTGATACGTCTTGTCGCTGTACCTCACGGTCGACAGCTGAGCAGTCAAAACGACCGCATTGAAATCACCATCAACAAAAGGCCGCCACACAACTCCGTTACCCAATGTCCCATAAACTTCACTCTATTAAGAAACATTATCCTGTCCTTTATTACCCGTATAATAACCGACACCGATATCGAAGCGCCATAAACGACCTTCGCATAGTGAAACCGGCAATCCTTTACTTTTTTCTTCTGAATTTTCGGAAGCTTGCGACACGCCCATAATATGCTCATCATCATCGCCATCGGGCGCTTTATCAGTTATGTAACACCAGGCTATACCTGGGGAAACTCGCCCGAGCTACTTGCTGACATAGATATAGTCATATAGATATATATTAGCCATTTGTACGCGTACGTGCGGAGCGGCATTCTTCTCTCTCGTGATGTGCGTCTCTCTTTTGCAATCGCCACGGGCGACGGTTAAAGCTGACACGTCCGTGTTATTATCTGTTTACCTTATCGGAATGATATTCGGAATTCCAAACGTACGGGGGATAATGTTGTGATTCTTTGGGAATAATAAGGATATTAAGCGTCGATACGATCGCCGCGTCACGGTCGATGAGTTTCCTTAATTGGCTTGTCTGTTTTGAACAATATTGGACGGAGGAAAGGGGCGGAGGAGGAATTTTTGGGTCTAGATTGATGATTAAGAAGGCAAGTGTATACGTGAGGATTTCCACAGTGCGTAATAGCGTAATTGGACTGATTAAAATGCGTCTTTCGAAACGTAGTGTATTTCTGGGGATTTTTGTGCTAGTTGTATGATGAATTGCCGTTAACGAGATTACTTTTCCCGCGCACTTTTCGCCGCACTATTTGCTCTATACCGAAGTATGAAGTAACGTACGTTCGTATGTTCTTTTTTTTCGCCTCCTGCACCGGCCGCTTCGACGTTTATGATTCGCCGGTCGCAGGCGTTCTAATCCATATAATTCCGTAATTGATAGTCGGATGCCTATAATTATGACCTAACGGAAATTATTGCGGCTCGAATTGAAGCTATATGTCTATCCGAACAACACGGCGCGCGCGCGTTCCACTTCTCGCTGCATTACAAAACTTTGCGGCACGTTTTTTTCACGTGTCTGTGTGTGTGTGTATATGTCATTTCGACGCTATGTGCATCTGACAGATGATAATGCACACATTTCAAAATTAAATGGCTTTACGTGCGAGTGCGATGTCGAGAAATATTTTATTTTAGCATTCGACTTCGTGAGTTCCTTTCGTAATTTCCGTAATTTGCCAACGCCGAAAGTCGAAACGGCCAGACACGCGGCGCGGTTCACGAAAAAGGGTGAGTAGCCAAAAAAAGAAAAAACAAAAGAGAACCGGTTCTATAATGACGGTAATAATGTACCGTGCAGCTTTGAACTTGTAATCAAAGTAATCCAATTTTCGAGGGAACGGCAAGTTTTCGTGTTGACATTGTGGAATTTATGAAGTGTCTTTCTTAGCTAAGTATCATGTGACCTAGTAGTTCTCGTGGCAACGTTTGATACGCGATTATTTTCCTTCTGAAATAAACGGAATCCTTTAAGAAAGTGCATAAATAGCGTTTAAGATACAGAACTATTTAACTGTTGAATGAAGTAACGAGTCTTATTACAGTTGATTCCATTTAGAAGTGGCAGCGAAGTTCTCGTTTTAAAAATAGACGGTAAATACCAGCAAAATTACTATCAATTTAACTTCTTCTAAGATTAAATTTCTTGAATCTCTTTGTTGGATTTCAATGTGATAATATATGATTTGAAGGGTTGTCTTTCGATAGTGTTTTACACTTTCCTGCACCTGTATTTGATCTTCATTCTTTATATAAACCAATGCATTGATCAAACGATATAACTTTCCAAATACATCAAGTTCTCTCCTCTACACATCACCAACCACACAAGAACCACCGTCCGTGTAAAATAAAGAAGTCTGGCAGCAGTCTGGCGACAATCTGGCGAAAGTCTAGTTACTGCCACCTTTGTCTCTTTGGTCTGGCAGCGTCCACTTTGCCTTACCATCTTCGCACTTAAATCGATTGTTTCTCTCATGAAAAAACTTGCCAGACCAGACTTTCGCCAGACTCCCGCCACAGCAAAGAGACGAAAGTGACCGTAACCAGACATTCGCCACACCGCTGCCAGAATTTAGCCAGATTGTCGCCAGACTGCAAGCAGACTTCTTCTTTTTTACATGGGCTGCATCGCGATTCACGGTTATACCCTGCACCAATCGGACCGGTAACAGCAGCGTACACAGCGGTAACCGGATTCCCGCCGGCGACGGCGAGAGTGAAGGCCGTTCCTCGGCATCCCTCGGCCTTGAAACTCTCCGCGCGTGCCGCCGCTGCTTTTCTTTCTCTCCCGAGGTAATTCGCTCTCGGCCAGACGCGCTTCCGCGTTCCTCTCTCCACCTGGACAGGGTCGATGTCTTTGTGTCCCGCGGGATCAATGCACATACATATGCGTGTAGTGCGTGTAATTATGCGACGAGTCGTATAGTTGGGTTTTCTCGATGAAATATAGTAAGGGAGGCTGGCTGCGAGATTGTAGCAGATTTCAAAGAGAATTTCGTTGCATCATATGTTTATGACGAGGATAAATAAAGAGCGATCGTGACTTTGTGATTTTACACTTTTGAATGGACATGGTATACAATCAGTTCAATTTAAATGTATATACGGAAGTGTGTTAAGATTATTTATTTTTCGAGTGTAAGTGCGCGGATTCATCGAGGTTCCAAAGGAAGAGGCATATATGCAACTCTAATATAATCGACTGACAGCCGGGCGATGAGAAAAAAGTGTCATTATTCAATATACCTTATAGCTGAATTATCGAAGCAATCCTCTCTCCCCTACCCCCTTCTCTTTTTATTTAACACACATACGCAATACCCATTACCTTTGCATAACTGCGCCGGCCGATCTGCACGTATAAGGTATAAATGTCGCGCACTCTCGAAATAAGCAACCCGCCCCCCTACAGTACGCGCGCGTTGCGTAATTTTTCTGCGCCGACTATATGTATTAATTTCAAATTTATCGTAGCGTTAAGCGCGCGCACTAGCGAGCTATATCACTTTTATTATATATTTTGCCTCCCTCGCGTCACGGTAAAAGATATTCAATCCCTCTCGCTCTCTCTCTTACTACGCTCGGATAATATATACATATAAAAGGCACGACATTAAATAACGCGCGAAAGTGTACCGGCCTTATTTTTCGAAAGAGAAAAAGGCGCGCGATACACACGCATGCGGAGTCATTTTAATTAGTTTTAGCACGCCGCCGGCGTATGGGAAATTGGCCACTTTTGTCTTTATTTTCAAGCCTCGCGCGAGGTTACCGTGTACGCACGCGCCGGTGCATGCACATATAGCCGAGGTGCACGTACATTTAGGCTCATTAGGCGAACAATTGATGTACGCGCGTTGCGCGAGCGGGATTTTCTGTGTTACTTTGACTATATGCGGGGATTAAGGAATGCAGCGGCAAGAGAAGCTTAATTAATTGCCTTTTTTATTTAGGTTTTGCGTAGTCATTTTTTTTTTATTAATTTGCGTATACTTGCAGCGCAATGCATCATAATTTAATTAAATTAAATGTATAAAATCTTACCGCACGAATTCATCAAACGGCTATAAAAGCTCTATAAAGAGAAGGCGGCAAAGATTTTTTGTCCGAGTGAAATACACTTTTTATAATAAAAACCTTAACACGTGTACTTGAAGAAACGGACGGCTCTTTTGAAGAGTTGAAATTCATGTCAATGCTATAGGTACATTAAAACTCTTAACCTTCGTTTTTTTTCTGCAAACTTTTATCAACTCTCCTCTCAATTGAATTCCCCTGTTTCCACATGTTCCCTATACACACACCAAGAAACCCTACTCCAGCCATCAGAATCTCGATAACCTTCTTCCCACCCCCGTCACCATCTACAGTCTTGCCACTCGCCTTATCTCGCTACTTCAGCCACACATCATCTTTGGCTGCATCTATCGGCGCATCGGCACGCGCGCACGCGAAGATTGGATAGACTCTCGTCGCTCGCTCGGCTCGCGCTTCCGCCGCTATATAGTTGTCTTACGCAACGGCCGACGGAGGTATGCAGTTATGGGAACACGGAGAGGATGCGCGCGCGGGAGACAAAGAGTAGAGAGAGAGAGAGAGAGACGTGCAATTGCGACGCGGGTCGTACTTACTCGCGGAATCGCCGCCAGTCAAAAGGTCGGCCACGCACGAGACTAGTGGAGAGTGGATTTGCGGTGTGGGATTCGTGGCTGCGGCGTTGCATATAGGAGCTACTGTGCTAGCGTTTGTGGGTATTTGTTTTATGATCTGAAGACAGGATTCAATTGTGTATAGAAGATGATGAAGAGGCGGTTCACATCGGGGTTAGGGGATATGTTTTGTATAAAAATGTTTTCATCGATAAAGGAACGAACTACATGTATAAGTTTTTGGCGACATTCTATACCATACCTTTACGGGTTTTGTGTACGCCACCAATCTCAACCGGCAGTTACAACTTCGTATAAGGTGGCTTCAGCGGTCTGGTAGGCCTAAAGCTATGAACATTCTTTACGAAAATTCGTTTACACATTCCGACCTGAACACTGATATCTAACAGAAAAAAAGAGTTCTCCACATAGCGAGAAAAAATTTTTATTAGGCAATCTATGCTTTTTGTATAGATTTGTCACTGAATTTTACAAACAATTGGATGTAACTTTGCAAGTTTTGAAAATTTTCCAATTTTTATATCGGTATACCACCCCATGAAATTGGACGAGGAATAAAATGAGACCTTCCAAATTAAAATTGAATTAAAAACAAAGAATTAAGATTAGTATTTTTCTTATTGAACTTCTTTTTAGTGAACAAAATCTACTTTTGCAACATTGGAAATTTTCTAAAAAAAAAGTTTTTTCCGTTATGCTAAGAACCCTTTTTTTTCTGTCATATCAGTTTTCAGATTGGGATGTGTAAAAACTAAACAAATCATTATAAGAA
>JAPYZP010003628.1:0-11485 GCA_030522985.1 Torymus sinensis | reverse complement strand
TTCTACTTGCTCCCCAATTAGACTTATATAAATGAGGATTTGTATTAGAATTTACGCTTTTTTAGTTTTAACAATATTGGCTAGCGTATTTCGTATCTTAGAAGTAAGCAGTATAGCAACAACGGAACAGGCGATTCGATAACAAAGTCTTTAATTATACACGCCATGAGAGAGATACGATAATCGCGCAGGACATCCTGTTCCTATTCTACAAAGCTCTTTTCCACCATTGTCCCCGACGACGCATCAACTCGACGTTTCCCCCGCGCTAACCCAGAGACACAGACGTGCACGAAAGCTCGCGGTGCGCGTCATTTTTCTTTCCTCCCCATCTGCCACTCTTTCTCGAGAGAGAGAGAGAGAGAGAGAGCACACAAAAGACAGCTGGAGCTCGTTTTTTTTCCCGCGGCCAAGTCGCTAATGGCTCGCACCGGGCCTTTTGAAATTTCGCGAATAATGGCAAAACCGCGCGGCGCAAAAGCTGCATCAGACACATCACACTCCGCTCCGAATCCGGGATGTGGGTCACGAGGGTGACTGCAGTTTCGCGGCCGCCGACCTCTTCTCTCCCTCCTTCCTCCCTTCCACTCCTGCTTGGCCGCTTTGTTTACGAAACCGGCTGACATTGCAGTACGGGGCGTTTCTGGCGGTGATCGCGCTGCTGGAGCTCGGCGCCGGGGCCTCGGTCTACACGTATCGCAACTCCCTGGTCGAGGGCTTCGATCGAGGCCTCAACGAGAGCCTCAACACTTACGGCACCGACAAGACCAAGAGCTTTCACGTCGACCTCATGCAGAACCAGGTAAGCAGTTGCGGCGATCCTGCGCGCGCCCGCTTTGTCGCGCTAGCTCGTAGCGTGCTAGATTATTGTAGCGTATACTTTTCTTTTATATATATATATCTCTCTGACCTTTATTGGATTATTGCTATTGACAGTCATTGTGGATTTTCAAAGTCGTATATATGTGTGAGCTGTGATAAATTCAAATGGGGGGGAAAAAACTTTGACAGTTTGTATTCGCGGGAAAATATAGAAACGTAAATGGTACTTTTTCATTAAATAATAAGAGAGCTAAAGGGCAATTTAACATAGTAAAAGAAAACATTTCTAATATTGAAAATAATTTTACAATCGAAGAAATGTTACTCTCGTTTAATATTATTATAATTGTATTGAAACTGAAACAGTAATGAACCCTTTACTACTACTTGGCAGTTACACTGTTGCGGTAACAGAGCTTACACTGATTGGTTGAACATGTCACCACCCCGAATGGTGCCGAGCTCTTGCTGCAATGTCCCAGAAGGCGAGTGCGACACGACTAATATAGAGGACCTCTACACTGAGGTACGTTACCAACCGAGGCTTTACTCGGTTTAAATATATATTTCGCCGTTTGTACGATATACAGAGGGATAAATTTAAGCAGCCTTCGAATTGAAACCCACGAAATAGTAAATTATATGGGAAAAGGGAAAAAAGTCGTTCTTGATTCGGATGAGTTCACTGTCCGAGGGAGCGAGCAATGATCGAGGGAATCATCGACTTTTTTCCGGAGTTACATATAGTTCTTTATTCCCACCTCAACTGTTACCATTTTTTTGACTTGGAAAGTGGAACCAATGGAAAGATGTGGAGTGTTTGTAAACACGGGCGGCGGAAGCATATTGAATTCACTTTTTTCTCCGCATTTTGAAGAAGAAAACATGTATAACTTTGGTCCAGCTTTTCAGGGAAAAAGGAGGCCATTTTAGTTGAGATGGAAATAATAGTACATTATGTAACAAGGGAGAAAAGTTAACTGTGTTTAAATGTCAACTGTGGCCACTTTTTTATTTGGAAAGTGGGACCAACCGAAAGATGGGGTGTTTGCAAAAGCGGGCGGCAGGCATCGGTGTCCGCCGGTCCGCGTACTGGGCGTAATATTTAAGTGTATTATTTAAACGATATTTGGTTAAGTTTATACGGAAAATTAGTTAAAAGAGGGAAGCAAGTCGAACTTTGGTCCCGATTTTCAAGAAAAAAAGAGGACATTTTAGTTGAGATGGGAATAAAGTAGGTTATTCTTTGGAGGATAAAAGAACCTAAATAATTTCAAAATAAATTTTACCTATTGGATAGATGAAGATGTCATGGAAGAGTCACTTAAATATAAACGTTATTTAACTAAATCGACGCCCCCTACGAAAAGTAGCACGATTCAGGTATACCGATGAACACTAGTTCCTTTCAGCGTTTGTATGCGAAGATTATTCCATATTATTGGGTCGAAGACTAGCATGATTCAATAAACTGTAGCGAATATACTAACATATTTCAATGTTTACTCTCTAAACTTGAATTAGTGAAAAAAATCACTAAATATTAGTCAAAATCGCTTCGCCAATTAGAGAATATTCACTAATTCTTAGTGATATTTTACTATTTTAAATAATGAATATTAAATTTAGTAATTATACGGTGGAGAAATTTTCATTAATATTTGGTGGTTTTTTCAGTAATTCAACTTTAGAGAATACAGTAGCAAAAAATGGGTATAGTACATTACTTTTAGCGCTACTTTTCGTCTCAATTTTGCGAATCGCGCTTGTGTTCGATGCAGACTCGTGAATGTTGCTGCTAGTTTTCGTCGCAAACTTGCGAATCGTACTAGTATTTGATGGAAAGTCGTGAATAATGCTAGTTTTCGTTGCATATTGCGAAACGTGCTATCCTTGGCGGGGAAGCAACAAAACGGGCTAGTTTTTATATATAAATTATAAATATATATTATAAATTTTCAACTAAAGTTTTATTTTGAAATTCATAATCCCATTGAAAAAGAAAAATTGAGCTACCTAAGATACCAGAATTGAAAAAATACCTAGTTATTAGGATTGACTTAATAATAATAAGCCGGCTATATCTTAGCCTATACATGAATAAAAAAATGTCCTCAGGGCTGCTACAACCGGGTGATCGACTTCATAAAGAGCAACGTGGGCCTGGTAGCGGGCGCGGCCCTCGGCGTGACCGTGTTCCCGATGATCGGCGTCTTCCTCGCCTGCTGCCTGGCCAGCTACATAAACAAGGTCAACTACGAGCAGATAGCTTAGACGCAGCGCTTGCGCGACTGCGAGAGAAGATTGCGTGCACAAGCGGCGGCGGCGCGTAAGCTCGGCCATCCCTACACCGGCGTCGGGGCTAATCCCCGAGGCGCGCATATCGATCGCTGCCGGTTGCCGTATTACCGGCCCCCGTCGTCCACGGGTAGCCACGTGCTCGACGCGCCGAGGCCCAGGGTCAACCTGGCCAAGCAGTATCCGCGCTCGGCGCCGACGACACCTGCCGCCACCACCACCACGGCCAGCAGCTACCGCTCGTCGGGCTCCTCCACCGCTGACTCGAGACGCATCGAGCTCGTGCTCGACCTCAGGCGGCTGCAGCTCAGAGCTGCCCAGAACGCAGCGCCTCAGAAGCAGCAGCAGCAGCAACGGCAGATACAGCAGCAGCAGCATCATCATCACCAGCATCGGTATCGCGCGCTGCCGAGGCCGCCCGAGTACGGCGGTATGGTCGGTGACCAACACTGGTCGTAGGCTCTCTTACATTGTGATCGTATCGTCTCATCTCACCGTCATCCTCATCATCGATCATCATCGTCATCGTCTTCTCGTCACGGTTCATTTCCCTTTAAGTTTATGCTTTTCTTGGGTTTTTAATACTCTAGCGAGTAGAGAGTCGTGTATTATATATGATTTCGTATATAAATATATATTATATATAGCGTGACACGGTTGTCAGTCGTATCACTCGTTGCACCCAACGTTGGCCAAGAGTATGTTAGAAAAGATTAGTGTGTGCGTCTCAAGAGTGTGATATGCACAGTCTAATTTTTCGGAATTATATATATGTGTATAGAGCGATGTAAGTATCTATGAGTTGACAGCGCGATAGAATTATAATATATAGATTTAATCGAAAGCAGAATATATAAGTTCACTTTGACAACGCGGAATAGAAGCCTACATGTTGAATATTATATAAAAATTTTTATCGACTGTTTTTTCCTTGCGTATATGATATATAATATTCCATTCCAATGATATTTATACAATGCCACGTTGGGTGTTACATGTGTTATATCCCAGATAACTGAATCTCGATAATTAACTCATCCAAGCATCAACGTATATAATTGTAACGACAATGCGAACCTCATCAAAATCATAATCGCGCTAAGGAGACCCGAGCGACCGGCGCAGCGTCGAAGAAGAAGATAAAAGAAGAGGGAACGCGTTCGATTATCTGGGCTATAGGCGCGCTCGTGCACCGCATATTTTCTGTCGTGTGAGCTCTCGGATGAAGAAAATCGCCAAGAAAAGTCTGATAAATATTATATTATACCTATTTAAAAAAAGGAGAAACCAAGCCAAAAGAATGTACAACAAGAATGTCCCTGTACTACCCCTTCCCGACTCTTTAAATTTACTCCAGTATATAGCGAAGCATAACAAAAAAAAGAGAGATGGAGAGATATAAATGTCCTCCCTTTATGTAATACTCCACGTACGTAAATGTTAAGAGAGTCAATGTCGATGTCGATATTACTGATCTAATTAATACAAAGAGTCACATTCGTGCACTTTCATTCGCCATTCTACTCCGATTTATTATTGGGAAGAAAGTTCTCATACATTCATCAGCTTTTCTTAGCGAACTTGCAAAATTATCAGGATTTGATCCTTGATTTGAAGATTTAGTTTTTAGAAAAAAATACGTGACCCTGGTGAAAATATAACTATTGAAATCTTTTTATCAAATGGAATGAATACTTTTTTTTATAAGAGTAATTTTAATTGTAGTTTTTTTAAACATTAGGCATTAATTTTGAAAATATTTTGTAAATTTATTTCATTATTAACAAATTTAATTATAATAATAATAATTATTAAGTCAATTACTGTAGTGTTTACTTGTACGTTTGTTTGAAATATTTTCGCGGGGGCCACCTTCCAAAAATATATATTTCTAGTTATCAACTTTTTATAAAAAAAAAGAGAAAGATAAAATGGATGAGAGATATTTACCGGTCATATTTTTGATGAGCATGGTTTCAGGATCTTCCGAAAACCAATGTAAGGTGCTGCATGCTTATATGCATACTGACGCGAGAAAAAGTAGAGAATCATACTATGAAATAGATATTTTCAATCATTACTCATGTCACAATTAACTTATTGTTACATTACAAAAAATAATATAATGTTGATATTATAATTTATACTTTTCTTCTTACAAATAATATTTAAAAGTTGTTAAAAACTTACTCAATGTATTTTCAAAGTCAATGAGTCCACGTTGTTAGCTTACTATTTTGAAGTAAAGAGTATTTCGGAAATATTTATTGTCAGAACTCGATGTAATTCTTCGAAGTATGTTATTAAATAATTCTAAAATAAAAACTAAATATCTCCTCTTATATTGAACCTTTAATTTCCTATGGGCGGGGTGAAAGGGATTTATAAATGTAGAGAAAGCGGATAATTGTATTGCATAATTGATTATATTTGGTAAAACATTTACAAGGTAATAAGATTTTTGTTTTCGTTCAACGTATTTGTATGGTACTACATTTACAGGCAAGGCATTGTCAAAGACCGTACCAACTTCATAATAATTATCTAGTTATCATATATAATATTGTTACTTATAAGAAAAGTATGTACCGTCAAATTATTTTTATCGTTATCTTTTTAATATTAAGGTTTATTATAGCTACTGTTAATTATTTTTAATATTTTTCTCAGGAACAAATACATATTCTTTTATTTTAATATACATCAATTCGCGATTACAACACTTGCTGACGTGTTCTTTTTTTTCACCCCTCACATTTTCGCATATGTGCATATCATAATAATTTAAAGAGTAATTCCGCGTCCAACGGAAACTTTCGATTTTTTTTTTCTTGGCGCTGCAGTATATGCAAGAATTAAAAAAATGCTCTTTCTACTCTTGTCTGCATATATTAATCCTCATTTTAATCTAGTCAATTCTCTGTACACGTAAAATCTTTTGTGAAATTATCACTTTTTTCCTTCGGCTTTGCGATGGCGCTTATATTTAATCGATTTATTATTTATATGCACTTTTTATTCGCAATTTCGTAAATGTCATTAAAAATTCGTAACATATATTTCTTTTTTTTTTTCATTATTTTCACTTTTGTTTTTCCTTTACGAAGCGCCACCTTAAGAACATTGCGACTTGTTTTATCTTGAATGTTTTTTTTTTATCACAGAGGTACAGCTTTCCTTTCTTTCATTTTTTTACCTTCACTATTATAATAACTATAGACGTTCGTGATAATAAATCTTTTGCTCGTCACTAATGGCACTCACATTACGAGAAGTACGAGAAAAAGTACGGCGGTGATAATATGCTGAGAGAAACGGTTCTGCGAGTGTGACTGAAAAGTTTGAGAACAACACTTGCACTTTCAATTGAAAATATAATCGACAAGTACACGTCTACTGCAGTAAATTCGTATAAGCCTACATGATAATGAATTAAGTTAATATACGCTCGAAAAATTAGGCTGAATCGACTTTCTTCTTCTTCTTTTTTTTCTCTTTTCTTTAGCAAAAGTATAAAAAAGTGAAAAATGCATGTCTGCATTGCGATGTTAGAAAAAACATAGTCCCGTATGCTTAAGCACTATAGAACGAAGTGAATATCGTTTGTTTATCGGGCAGATTTCGGAACGCAAAAATCCACGTGACTTAAATGAGGCGCGCAAGACCCGTCGCAAAGTCGTGTCGTTGCGCGTGTTTTAAGAGAACCCCTTAGACTCGAAGCGGTGATTACAGTACATGTTTGTAAGACTATTGTTAACGATAAGTATGCCTTCGGTTGCACAGTATATTATGTGTATTATTAGTTTCTGGTTAATATTTCGACTGCGGAAAATTCTGTTATTGAGGAAAAAAGTTTTAAAAAAGCAGTTGTATTTTTAAAAAATCAAATAGTTGACAATATTATTATTATATTTTTTTTTCAAAATAAGTTTAAAAAATCAACTTGTGTTGTTACAGTACTTAATTTACTTATTGAATAGGTTTCAATAGCTCAGAAATTTTGTTCGCTTATCCCATAACGCTTTTCTTAATCATTACCGTTTTTGTCCCTTTTTGGAAGGACCCTGGTTTAATCGACCAAATCTTTCTTTTACTTCTTTGTTGACGATGGAATGTGTCTCATAACTACTTTTGTTTCTCTTTCATAATAAATCGAGCATCACAATCGTATCGTTTTCGTAGAGCTATTTTACATTTATATTTACACTTATCGCCAAGCATACATACGCGCATACATACTTTATATATTTTTTTCTCTCATTCGCTTTCGTACATTTGTAAATAATTATCTTTCAACGCAATTATAGCAATATACACGCCATTTAAACTATGTACAAAAACGGTATTAGAAATAAAAAATAACTCATTCGAGGCTGCCTTCTGTTATCCTTTACGAATTTTCCAATGAAGGCAAATAAGGAAGTACTAATATTTTACAGTAAACAGGAACGAGCATAAATGCACATATCATTTGTTTCCTCTTCTTTTAATTATTTCTACAATCCTATTATTTTATCAATTCAGATCGAAGATGTAATTTTATAAAACGGTTTAGAAGAAATCGTGGCAATTTTGTAAATTTCGAATTGACAAAAAGAAAGATCTAATATTAAAAAAAAAGAAGAGGAATTAACTCGAACGACTTATCTCTATTTTATATAGATTATTTATTTACTCGCAAGTTTCTTTGGTAGAATTGTGATGTCTGTGGAGACCAAGAAAGCACACGTACGCTTTTTCTATCGATCGTGACAAGATGGTCCCAGCGGTATACCGAAATGCCGAATGAATCCCAAAAATAGTTACCAAACGTTTATTAAAAACATCTAAAAGTTTTTATTTTTTATCAAGAATGACACACTATCGCAAGCAATACAATTTTTTTTCTCAATTTTTTTGCCTCTAGTAGGTATTAGAATTTTCTCAGAATAATTTCTCCTTAAATTTAGTAGTTCTCGTGTCATCCTTCCCCTGAACTCGAAATGGTCAAGCCGAGCCACATCCGTCACACTCAATTCATAATTTGTGTATTGTAGTTTCAACTCGTGTGTGAGTAGAGCAAATTCAGTCGCGTATTAGTCGCCGTTACAGAGAGCGAGTTGCAAAAACTCGCGCGCGATCCATTGAACATCGACGAGAATCTGGAGCACGTTAGCCTCACGCCGTAATTTCTTTTACAATTACTCGTTATGTACAACAGTATTTCATTATTTCAAGCTCGTCAACGCGTAAATAATATCTCTTAGGCTCGAGCCTCAATAATTTTAAAAATAAATCTTTAAATTCTATTCTGCGAATTGATTAAGGCGTTCATAAGCAAAACGTTTACACCTATTTAAAATATAGTACGTAAGATATATAATAGAAAAAAAAAACTAATAGAAAAAAAAACAAAAAAATAATGGCAATAATGATAATGAAATTTGAATTATCGCATTTAAATAATAATTTTCGTAACTCAACAACGATTCAAACTTCAAAATCTAAAATATTTGTAACATACAATATAAATCAATAAAAAAAGAAAACGAACTCGATAAAAATAACAAAGATATCGTATCGATAAATTTAATTTAAAAAAAAAAAAGCGCGTGTCTCGAACGACACGATAGAAGAATATAATCGTCGTCGGAGGTACATTATAATTACTTCGCATAAAAAATCTCATTTCTTTAAGCATCATCGTGCGATCGCAGTGACCCAAAGTATAATCAAGTAATCAACACGCATTCGTCCACTCAACACACTCGCTCGCTTTCGCGCGTGGTCGAGCCCTCAATTCATATATATATATTTTTATTTATATTATATATATATTCTCGTAAATTAAGTAAATATCCTCGGAATTCTTTTCTCTATTTATGTATATGTACACCCTGTTTTGAATGGTATTCTTTATATATATAATAAATGGCGCCGTCAGCGTTTATATATATATTTGTTGTATATATAATGCAATAGGAGAGCTTTTTTTTTCTTCATTTATCTCTTCGTCAATTTTTTTGTTCTCCTTCCCTTCTTTGCATGGAACGAGATAGTGCGTGAAATAAGTAATAAGATCGAACGGCTGCGCCAGTCGTCGTCGTCATCTTCGTCGTTGTCGATACTTCTTAGGGTTGCTGGTGCAGCAGCTGTTCGAGTTCGTCGGCGGACCTGAGGAGGAAGGCCGCGGACTCCCGGTATCCCGTTATCAGCTGTCGCACCGCCGTCATTTCCGTCGCGTTCAGCTTGTGGCTCAGCAGCGGCTTCGTGTTCTTCATGCTCAGATCCGTTGGCCCTGCGGACAAAAAATCAAAGTTTTTTTTTTCGTTAGCGTGGATTTTAGGGTTTCAGCTGCTCGTTGTATCGATGTCGAATTATATATGAAAAATCGCGGTAAAAGTATTGTATCACTAATGATCCAATAGTTTTTTTTTTTTTTTTATAAAATTATTTAAAGGAGATTCTATAATTTATTTACATTTTGAATAAGTTGAAATTAACTGTTCAGAAAAAAATGATAAATTTAATAAATTATTAACTGCGTCATAAAAAAAAACTCTCAGAACCCTTCATTACAGCACTAAACTTTACACTAAATCCAACAGTCATCAGCAGCGACAAAAAAAGGGGGGAGAGAACGACGGGGTGATCGGAATCAGCGTTCCAATATATTACTTTGTGTACCGTTGCTGAGGAGTCCGGAGGTGAAGCTCTGCGTGGGATAGAGGCCGGCCGATAGCGTCGGCGGCACCGTCGTCGGCCCGGCGCGCTGAAAGGCCTGGCTGAAATTCGGCCTGTACATGGCCGTGGGAGCGCCGCCGCTGCCCGCGCTATTGCCGCCGGCGCCGCTTCCTATTCCGTTCGCCGTCGATGAGCTCACTATCGTCGCTTGACTGCAATATACAAACACACACACGCACAGGCGTACGTTCAATGGTATGTTTAAAACATTGGTAGCGGATTTTTTATGGATTTTGGTATAATGAGGAATGGGAGAAACTTGTAATTATTAAAAAAAAAAAGAAAATAATGGCTTTGGAAAATCATTATGATTTATTAAATTAATTATGGGTGAATTGATATTGATCCTATACTTTAAAATTTAGTAATTGTCGAAGAAATTCATTAAATATTGAAAGACCTTATTTGGATTGATAATTAATATATCTTAATTATTAGAAAAACCGAAACAATTTTCTTACGCGAAAATCAAAACAAACAATTCAATAGACTGAAAAAGAGAAATAAATGATTCATCTTATAAGTACTAAATACACATTCTCAGACTACAACGTCGCAATCCCGACGTGTCCCAAATGTCAGCAGTTCAAAATTCCGACATCACGCAGACAGATACACACATACAGCCGCAGATATGCGCGCGCGCGCTCACCTCATGAGAGTCTTGCCGCTGTCGCTGTTGCCGAGCAGCTTGGAGGCGGGCGCGAGCGAGAGGGGCGTCGAGGCCATGCTCGCCGCGCTGTTGGGCAGATTGGCCAGACTGGTCAGCGGCGCCAGCGATGTCAAGGCTGTCGGCGGCGTGTCCTCCCGCTTTATCGGCAGCGACTTCACCGGGGTGCCAGCGCCCCCGCCTCCCCCGCTACCAAAGTGCTCCTGTAGACTCGCTCGCACGTCCGTCTGCTGAAAGATATATCGCGAGATGCGTTGTTTATTATTATAGTGTATATACTCGTCGATGCAGGCAGATAATTCGATGGGGGGAGCTTTTTTTCTCTCGTGTTTGTAAATATACTGCACGCACGCGAGCGAGTGCGTGCTCTAATTACGAGCGCGCACTATCGATGTATAGACAAGTTCTATGTTTCCTTCCAGCGAGAGAGATATCGCGGGATTGTATATTTTTTCCGGATAAGGTCAGTGGAATTCGTGGCGGTGATAACTAGAGACACGATTATCTATCGAAAGCTCCAAAGTTTCGAGCTCGCGCGCGCTTGGAATAGAAAAAAAAGCGGTTGCGTAGATTATCAGCGCTAGTTTCTTGGGGCCGCGGCGCGTCCCCGCCATCATACACTTCGGGGCGCCGAACGATGACACCTATATTTATTATCCGATACGAATGTCGTGACCGCGCGTCTTCGATTGCCCTCGGCTTGGCTTCGCGCGTCTCGTGCGTAAGAGAGGTGATAAATGTCAGAAGTCGTGAAGTGCAGCGTGACCGTGGGGTTATTTACGGATAGAACGAGAGTTTATTAATTAGGCAATAAACATGGTTTTATGAAGTACGAAGTTGTTGTTTACACTGTACTTATATGTTCTCAAACGGTCATTGGGTTTTCTTTATTGCGCAATCATCACCAGTAACGCTTTACTTATTTACAACACCTAAAAGTACGCATTCACTCTTTCTACATATAAAAAAAAA
>JAPYZP010003627.1:0-7500 GCA_030522985.1 Torymus sinensis | reverse complement strand
AAGCGGCGGCGGCGCCGCCCGCGGTCCTTTTCTTTTACTGCGTGGCCACACGCGTGTGATTTTACGAGCGAGGAGAGTTTTCGAGACACAGAGCGAAAGTAACGAGATATGGGCAGCGCGCAGCTGTGATTATGATCTCGGGTGCGATTGGGCTGGGAGGCATTATTTTAGCGATTGATTTAATTTTCTAGAGGAGGGAGGGGAGTGGAGTTTTGTTTGGTTTATTTCGCCGGTGCTTCGGGGGGTGATAAAGTTTTTTCGTGTGCAGCGCGGGATGATGATAGCGGTATAGGGTTATCTAAATAAAGTATATAGATAGAGAGACAGAGAGAGAGAGAGAGGCAGAGTAGAATTAATTAGAATTTTATTCCGTGCGGAGGACGAATATATTCGAGAAAGAAATTAATTGAGAAAGAGAGAGAGAGTATGTGTAATTATTTTGAAAGCTTTCGGAAATGGTCCTAGGAAAGTTATTAGTGTGATCGTGTGTTTCTTGAGGGCGAAAATAGTGGGGGGCCAACGGAATGGTTTACAACGTTTGTCCCCCTTTTTTTTATGTAAAATACGTCTAGGTTTTTTTTGCGTACATTTATTATATTTCTTTTTTCATCATAAATGTAAGTTCTCGCGTAAGCCCTATAATTAAGATAAAAGATTCTTTATTTATGCCGCTTTATATAAAATTTTTAATGTTATATAAAAGTGTTACATTTTTGTGATTTATGCGAGCTGTAATTTTTCTGTTTTTTTTTTCTAGACAAAAACTAAATTACGACGCGAGACACGACAATTAAAATGTACGTAGATTTAATTTGTTCGTGTACACAAGCGCTATTTAATCCGTTTCGTTGCGCCTTACTTTTGGTTCTACGTAACATTATTTAATAACATAAAAATATCGATTATCTGAAAATTTAGACAGAAAAAAAACCATAGTTTATAATTAATTATGAGGCTCAATCTGCATACGTTTAATTAATACAAAAAACGTTTTTCAACATACTTACCAAAAAATAAACCATTTTCCAAACATTACACATAGCCACACCACTTACAACATATGCACACGTGCTCATCCCATGCGTCATGCGCGCACCATACACACACACACACCGACCACGCGGCTACTTAATCGCGCAAGCGTGTTTCGCTTCCTGACGCGCGAAAGCGAAAGGACACGCGTGAAAATAGATAGCGCACGTCGACACTCGCCCACTCCAAGGCCATGCACATGCGGCCAAACATAATATGTGCTCTGTCTCTCTCTCTCTCTCTCTCACTCTCTCCCTCGGTCCTCAGTTAATTAACCTGTATATAATTTATATCGGTGACAGCCCAATATCTGTCGAGCGCGATGGCCACCAGATGCAATATCGAGGCCGTGCAGCAGAGGACGTCACAGCTGGTCCACGTGTCGCAGAGCTCCGGTCCCAGGGGCCATTTTGAGTTGATCTGCAATGAAACAGAGACGCGCGTGTGAGTCAACTTTAGTATGAGCGAGAGTCCATGGGTGTACATATATAGGTATATCAAGAAGGGAGAAAGTTTCGAGTGTAATGAGTTTCTTGCGGACAAACATCTTTTATACGTACGTATGTGTGTGTGTGCAGGTGAGGATATACGGGTCTGGCTGTATAATTGTATTACGCGCACGTGTGCGCCCATTTGCTAGCCGAACGTATATACACGTACATTTGTGTGTAGATATATATATTATATGTCCGGGAAATTTCGAAATTCCCGCGCTGGGAGTGTGCGTATAATATATACATATATGGTCCGTGCAGCAGCGCGCAGCGTTGCCAAAACACAGCTGGGCAGAAGTTAATTTCCGAATTTGGGGCCTGGAGTATAGGTAGAGCGACAGCGAGGGGAAATTCGAGGCGGGAAAAGTTATTGAACGATGCTCATTGTTATTTAAAACAATCAAACAAGCAACAGTCGTTAATTTAAATTGCGATGTTTTCTGGAATTTGGCGATGCGCGTGTGTGTAAGTATATGTAGGTATAGTAAAATTCTATTATGCAAATGAATATAGAGTACATTTCTAAGAGGGACGATTTGGTAATTACAGGAAAATTCTCTCTCTCTCTCTCTCGCTCTCTCTCTCCCTCCGTCTCGTTCTATTCCTCGAAAATTCAAATGCATTTCTACTACTTCTTTGAAATGCAAATTAAGTGTTTGACACGCGCCCTTGATTCAATTGCGGCACGCGCGCACGCGATGTAAAACGCGCGGCGCGAATGTTGGATAAATCGATTTTTCAGATGGAAATTCGCAATTGAACTGGAAACCAGTGCGGCGGGCGACAACAAAAAAATTTGCATTTTTCTTTTTTTTTTTTCTGCGGACACGTTGCTTTGCATTCTCGATATTTACGCGTAAGTGGGGGATTGTATTCGTCGAGTTTCGGCTCTCTGAATGTGTTCGAACATTATAGCGGCAGGGATAAATTTTACCAACCCACTGGCATTTAGCCGTCGAGTACCGAGACACACTCTGCAAACATCCCCTGATCATCCTACTATTATATACTCCGAAATATCGAAAACTCTCGAATATATGTCTAAAACCTTTTATAATATACAAGTCAATTTTTCATCCTCTATCGGTTTTATCATAAGCATCGCTCGTTATATCCGACAACCAATCCACTCGAAACAACCCGAATATTTTAATAATCCTCCGGCAGCCCTCGTTTTTCAAAATTCCCCCTATCAGTTATCCGACTTTACAACCGCGTCCAAATATCTCGCTCCAAAATGATATATACACACATATCCCTTACCCTACCCCCGATTATCTCCCCGCGATATATAATAAATAAATAACTTTCCCCATCTCTGGACCCCGCGGCGCGCATTTCCGAAAACCGCACGCGTCCGCAGTCCCCCGCAAAACGCGAATCGATATTCAATATAACCGAAAATCTCCATCACTAACCATGGCATATAGCAGTTCTCGCGGGCCCTTCGCGAGCGCGCGAAACTTTCGAATTCTATGCCCCCGCCGCGTTGTAACTTACACACGTGTTACAAGCGCGCCCGCACGCGTGTAAGCTGAGACCCCCCTGTACTATAACAATGCACTCCTGCCGTAAACCGCGCGGGCACTTTGGTCATTATTAATCGTACAGTTTCCTCATATTTTGCCAGCTGCCGCCGCCATCCAAAATAACTTTTCCCGAGCATATTAAATCACAGCGAGTTGCTCGCACGCAGCTTAATACAGTGTGATCCCGCCGCGTATATAGATCATATCGCACGACCGCGAGCGCTTCTCGCGCAATAATAATTGAGCCCATTTCGTCCCTATATTCCTCGGGTATTATAGCCTGCAGTACTCCATTGATGAGCAGCGAACGCTAAACCGTTAATGCCGTCTCGATTCCATTTCGATATCTCCCGCGCCTCTCTCTCCTTTAAGCTATATATATGTATGTATATATAATACACATACAACAGCGGTGGTTATACGTATAGCTCGACTTCTGCCACTGACGGCGAGTCCCACTGTACATGTGTACTGTATATATATATACGCGCGCGTCGTATAACGCGAGGGGGGGAAGCATATCGTTAGCGCGCGTGCCGACGACGTGGCCTTCGCCTTGTATGTGTAAGGAGCGAGCGAGTCGTGCTAATAGCCGGTGAAAGAATTGTAATTGCTATACGAGTGTGTCGCGGATGAAAATGTAAATTGGAATTAAATGAAGGTGGAAGCGCGCGCACGCGAGCGGTTAACGATATGTAAATATACGCGAGCGGTGCTTGCGGCTTTGTGATATTTATATACTTATATAATATACGGAATCGCCCGGATATAAGGAGGATTGCTTTTTTTCGGCAAAACTTTTTTTCATTTAGACACATTATACACGTTGTATATACTTTTACACGTGTAATTCTGTCTACATGTGTATAAATAATGAATAATTCATTTGGATCGGATCGACGCGGTATAATCGGATTCGCGCGAGAGTATAAAAATACCAAACGATAATTGCGCTAACTTGGGCGCCCCTTGCGCACGCACGCGAGCGCCAAAAATTCAATCATAAATACAATCTCCCCGCGGGCCCGCGGCAAGTAATTCTTAATTAACGAAGCCCCCCGTCGCGTGACAGAATCGAAAGGCTCCGTGACTGGAATCCCTCACGGCTCGCTCTCCCCGCATCTCGCATTCATCCCCGGCGTTAAATCCCGAAATCAGGGAATTACAATCAATTAAATTCTTCCTTCCTTCCTTCCATCGTCTCTCCTCTCACTTCACCTCTCCTCGGAAATTCCGAATAACGCAACACACGCTCGCTCGCGCGTCGACTTCGTGACAGGCATTTCGCAATATCGGATTTTACGCTCCCGCCGAGCTTCTCTCTCTCTCTCTTCCAATATGGTTATTTCATTCAAATGCGCGCGGGTGCCCCCGAGGTATTCGGAAACAATTTTTGAGGGAGACGGAATTCGATCGATCGCATCTCCCATCGGCACCTTCTTCTTATAATGCTATATATGTGTGTGTGTGTGTGCGGTATTCCGCAGCGCCGCCATTAGCAACGGAATCGCCCCGTTAAGGAGTTGGCACCACCGCCACACGACCTTTCTATACCTACATATATATATACGCACGGGGAAAGCCGCCGCCCCTTTGGAACAACATTCATTATCCGATTTTCGCTTATACGCCCGGGGCGACGAGAGAGTGAGGGTTCGTGTATTTGAGGATCTCTCTCGAGCTCTCGGCAAATAGTCCCGATATTTTTACGCGCATAGTCCGCCCGCTTATTCTCCTCCCGACTATGTCTATACTGTATACATATATACGCGCGGCTCCTCGTCTTTGTTTCTGATTAAATTGTTAATGCGCACGCGGCGAGGTTTATCGATGGGACGAGGGGAGAGGGAATATAGTGCGTTTGTTGTATCGGGCCGAACGCGCAGATACAAGATGTTGATTCGAGATCTGTATCTTTAGGTTGGGGAGAGATGTTGGCTTAATTGAAAAATAGAAAAATTACGACGTTTGTTTAACTTCGATATAAGGAGGGAAATTCTTCTTTTTTTTCTTTTTTGATTCAAAATTATTTCCGGTTTTATGTAATTTAGGTGAGTTCTTTTATTGTATAGCGATGCAGAAACGGAATGAAGGGGAATTCGTCAGATGTTCTCTGAGTGGGGATTTAAACAGGAAAATAAGATCAAAGAACTTTTTCTGAAGGAGAAATTAGGGAATATATTTTAACGAAAAGGTTTTTTACTTCCGTAATATCTTTTCTTCTAAAATTTCTGAAAATAGAAATTCACACTTGAGATATGGAGCTGGAGCTAGCTTTAATTTCCAAAGAGAAATGTAGTACGAATGTAGTAGTAGTACTAGTAGTAGTATTAGTAGAAATACCAGCTCTATATCTACAAAGGCTTCTTGAAAATCATTCCACGTAATCTTATTTCTCTCTATCCTGCCCCTACTCCGATTCTTCGCTCTCATAATAAACTTTACCTGCCGACTTTCAACAGCTCTTCGAAAATATTACGAACGCGTCGCTTGTATAATATTATATAATTTTTTTTTCTCCGCAAAAGATGCTGTCGCTACGCCGCCATTCAGCGAACTGACTATTCAGCGAACAAAGGAACAGGCCGCACTGGGGGCAAAAAGGTGGACTTTATCGCGCGAATATTGTGTAAAGTGAAAAGCGATTGTCATTTACTGGTTTTTATAACTCCGAATGGACGAGTTTTTCCCCTAGTCTCTGGCGGAAAATTACTCCCGATGCAGTAATGGACTTGATAAAAGCGGCTGAATTTTAAAAGGCGACCATCGACAATGAAGCATTTCGAAGCGAATTGCATCGTTATTAAAGGATTTTGCGCGTTTATTAAGAATTTGAATGAATGGCCATTTTCGCGCCGAGAAAGCCCTATGCTGCTGTTGCGACAACTGTCGTATACACTATTGGGCCTGGAGGGGAGTATTTAAATTATTTATTTACGTAGTTTTGTTTGCGTTAGAGTTTAAAGAGTTCGATAAACTTCGTATTTGAGAAGCTTAAACAGTAACAGTGTTAGCGCAAGTTTTGATAAAGGATTGGTGCGAATATTTGTCGACGTAAATCTTTTTGTCGAATCGCATTTGCTCGGCCAAGTTTTACTACCAAAGGGCAAGCGGCTGAATAATGGTTATACGATAAAGATAAGAAAATAATTTGTTTTAAGTGGAACTCCATCGAGGCCGATCGATGGTAAAAAAGTTCAATTTTTGTATTCCATAGGGAAAGAGAGAGAGAGAGATAGAGAGAGAGAGCGAATGGGAGGAAAACATCGATTCATCATTATCGAACACTAGTTTTAAAGTGCATTAAATCATAAAACTTTTTCCTTGTTTATGCATCGTGAAAAAGGGAGCGCGCGCGTTTTATTTTTCCTCTAACTTCATTATGCGAAAACCTATCGTGTTCGCGATATTTTCTGTGGATTAATGTGAATGGAATAGTAACGCCGAAAATACGAAAAATATAGTAAATTCGTCATTATTATTAATTACTTTTTCGGCAAACGTATACACTGCAGAGTCAATTTGGCCCCCCCGGCAAGATGAATCACTTCGCCATCTCTATATAATGATAAGTTTGTTCCTCCACATTAAGAAATTATTAACAATGATACATGGCTAAACAAACAGAAGGTCATCAGAATAATAGTAACCGTACCCCCCAACATCACCCCCCCCCCCTCCCTCTGGAGACCAATCGAATTACATCCCCCACCCCCACGCTCATTGACAAATGGAGAAACATTCGTAACGCGCGAAATCAATATTTGCTCGCTACACCCATAACAACTCTTAACTTCCCTAACGAACTCGTAATATAACGCGCGTGTTATTACGTTCGTTTGTGCCCACTCCTCTTACGGCATCAACGTAATCAGTTTTAAATCTAAATCGACCCACTTTCTCTCTCTCACACACACGCACACAGAAAGATCTGGAGCCTTTGCAAAAAAGCCAGCGTATAATCTTCCAATCAACGCTTGCTTTGCGCGACAGCTCGTGTCAGCTCCGGCGAAACTGCTACACGGTTTCCTACACGACAGCGCGGAGGAGAAGGAGTAAGAAAAAGAATAGAAACACAGTCGAACAAAAAGTAGCGCAAAACAAGGACGATGGCAAAAAAATTCAGAGAATAAGTCAGGAATACCGCTGCGCATCGCCCCTCTATCACTCTCTCCGTGTCGGTCCATTTATTATCGTTATCATCAGACCTCACGAGGGACAGCGGCAGAAGCAGAAGCAGTAGTGGTTTATACACACACAGACACACACAGACGCTGACAGCCAGCCATCTCTTATACCCCTCGATATTCTTACACGTCCAAACGACCCTCTCTCTCTTTCTCTCTCTCATTTTCCGCGGAATCGAGAGCTCCAACGCCATTTCCGCGTGATGATATTGCGGCCATTTTCTCTCTCTCTCTCTCTCTCTCTCTCTCTCTCTCTCT
>JAPYZP010003626.1:0-19055 GCA_030522985.1 Torymus sinensis | reverse complement strand
AGAACAAGAAAAAATTTATAGCAGAGGTGTGCCTCAATATTTTTTTTTCGTCGTTTTTGTGACCGGATAAGGAGACATTTTCGGGGGAATTGCACATATGTATGTTAATGTAACAAACTATATAACATTATTTTATTTGAAAACAAAATTATTGTCAAAGCTTTCATAAATTTTAGTAATCTATCTATACTGACAATATTTATTAACAAAAATTATTAATTTCTCTGTTGATGTATACAAATTTTTTTATTTTTATTCATTTTTTCGTATTGGATAAATCCCAATACACATAATGAAACTGTCGTTTGATTTTCTTTTGTTGAATAAACAACTATCAACTTAATTATAGAAATAATTATTTTAATTCTTATATTTCGTTTTGGTAAGGTAAAGCTATAAGTTTAAGATTACTCCGCTAAAGTAAAAATAAATTAAAACTTAAACTTTAACAATGTAGTTAATCAGGTAAAAGTTTGTTATCCAAATCAGTATCAATTTTAATGATTCATTGCGGAAAATTATTAAGTAGTTTCTAAAACACGTGCTTAACAATGTCGGCTTTGACTTGACAATGATCCAATCCATGCGTAACAATAAGGGTGTGAAAGTGTCATGTAGCATTTGTCACGACTACGTAACCATTCTAGAGTTTAAAAATGATGTTCAAACGTTATGCGATTAAATTTTTAAATAAAACACATATTTTTAAAATTATTCAACAAATTATACTATTCAATGACAGAAAAATAAACTCAATAGTGAGTATACTACAATTTAATTGAAAATATTTCATATGAAACAGTAGCATTTTAATGAAAATATATGTTTGAATGCAAAGTATAAAATTATGGTTTATATCCACATAACCCGTTTGATACATTAACGCTGCCCTGTTTAAAAAACATTAATGACAAATCCAATTATGCACGAATGAAAGAGTGCGTATATAAATTCTATTCTTTCAATTTGTGTTACATTTTTTAATTAGTTAACAGGATAAATTACTAATAATATAAAATTATAAATCAAAGATATTCCTCTTCTAAAACTGTGACTTGATTACGATACCGTTATGAGTGAAATTTAGTTTTGTTCTGAAAACGATCATAACAAGTGCCATTTTATAGATACAAGAAGAATTCCAAAAATATAATTTTCTAGATATAACTATATTATATAAAAGACTTTTCCAAAATAAATCTTAACTGTAAATTATACTTTTATTATGACACATTGATTTCCTGGTTATATGAAGTAATGTTCAAATAAGTTTTAAAGTTTTTCACAGCAAAGTAAACAAACAATTTGAGCAAATTATAAATCTCGTAATTGTACGAATCATGTAAAATTATTAATTTCGTATAGTTATGTACATTATTGAACGTTAATTAAAATTTTACGATATTACGAAAAAAAACTTGCTTTATAAGAAAGGTCCTGTGAAATCAATTCTATAAGAGAGCTAAATAAAATTAAGTAAAAAATATTTTACTCAGTCCAGTTGGTCAATAAGCCATGAATCGTTTAATTAAAAAAAAAATCTCAACGATCCGTCCAGTTAAACTTACCGCGCGCAGTTAATGAACAGTTGCGCACGTGTAGGCTGATGTTATTACGCGGGAGATGCATTTGCGTTTATAAGTACTTGATAGAAAGTTCAAGTTGAGCGCGGCCCACATTTTTTCTCGTATGTTGTGATTGAGTAATTGTGCTAGTAATGTGTAAGTAAACAGAATATATCGAACTCATTAATTTCTTTATTTTTTTTTTTTTTAATTTACATACTTGATTATGTTCCAATACACTATATTTATTAAGATATAAAATATTCTTGTATATAATGTTTTCGCAATTATAATAAAGTTCCTCAAATTTATAATAACAATATTGTTTTTCGAAACTATTTTAGTGAAATTTTGGTCTGATCGATCAATGTATACAATCAACTGAAAGTAGATAAGGTATATTGTTCCAAATAATTTTAGCAATGAAGATTTTTGTAGTACTTTAACAAATACAATCATTGAGAATGATAAAAATAAAGTCACATAGTAGATTGTATACCTGCAAGTTCCTACAGATAGCAATAAATAATGCGAAATTTCTGCAACCACCAACGTCTTCGGTTAAGAAAAAAATCGAATAATTCTCATTGTGCGGATTATTATTGCGGTTATCGGACCGATACGTCGGTCTTGTTTTTATTAATTCACGGCTACGTAATCGAGCGCGCACTTTATGGGCAGTATAATGGTCGTTTATACGTATAGCATTCATTACCATTACAAAATCTTAGCCAAATCCAGTTTGGTCGTGCGCGCGCTTATAGCTCGCGTGACTCATAATTGCACGCGTGTGTGCATTCTTTTCGCGGTCTCATATATACCGATCTCCTATCTCCATAATAACTTAGTAACGGAGACTAAAAATAATGAATTTTTTCAAATGTTGGATATTGTTACAATATAAATGACATAATAGTTATTATTTTTAAACGGAATATGATAGCTGTACAGCTCGTAGCGTTTAATTTGAAAAGTCGATTGGATTTTTTGTGAAAACCATATTTCATTTAAGGTCTATTTTTTAGCGATACCGTATCATTATTCTATTCCAGTTCAGAAGCTAATCTATAGTGGCTGCGAATTCGCAAGTATAGGGTATCGAATATTTTGGCAACCCACTAATTGATTAGCATGCCGCAACTTGCGCGCAACACGAGACACGGGGGTACATAAAGATGTCGTGAATTAATTAATTCTTAATTGAAACATTGGAAATGCGTGCCGCGCATTTTTCATTTCTCGAATCGAGATGCGATAAGTCTCTCTCCCTTGATTCTCTCTCAATTAGCATTGATCTAACAAGCAATGCTTTCATGCGAGATTGATGTCAAATTCCTTGGGTACCTGAAGACATTCATAAGAAATAACTGACAAAGATGAAATAGCTGACAATTTTTTAAATAACGTTTTTTAATGTATTTCTATACGAATTTTTTATATAAAAATTTTATTCAATACAAAAATACATATCGCATACAAATATTCCCAATTTTTTATTATTCAGTTGTATATGATCAGAAACGTGTCCAAAATAATAATAAATGTGATATTATTTAACGATATGAAATGTATACACCTAATTAATATAAATGTCTCGAAGATCTTTGAAGCCTTCTGTATATATATATTTTAAGGTTTTTAAGGTTTTAAAGTAATGGCGTTGAAATTAGATATTTTCTTAGCTGTTGTAATACAAATGTTCCAATATGAATAACTAGTCGATTAAATTTTGAAATTATATTTTTTCGCACTAAATATACTGATCAAATACTAAGGAAAATTTCGTGTGCATATCCGGTGTTCCGCTTAATGGATTATGTAAGAGTATTATACACGACAAGTTCTATGATAATAAAAATGTCTCAAGTTATTAACCTGGGCAGTCTTTTCCGACCGGCCTAAGCGTACCTAATATTGGGAGTTTCAACAACTACGGCATAGATACACTCGCCATGTGTTTAATAAGATTGCATGTACAGTATGAATTAGCAATACTGTAAAGCTGCGTTAAAGTTGCATCATTTTAAGATTTTTCAAATTCAACGAGTTTTACGTCGCTCGCAACCTGATCGACGCTCAAATGAAAAATTCAATAAAATATAAGAAACTCGATATAATGCGCTCTAACTCTATAGAAATATATATATATATAAGTTTAAAACACTTGAGGTAAATGCGCCATGAGAAAAATAGCATTACACAAACGCAGACTGTTTTTTTCTTCTTCGGGATCGCTCGAAACCGCTTGTCTCCGAGATTAAGCTAAAACTTTTGCGGAGGAAATGCGACACCCGCGCGCAGAGTTCCGATCCCGCAAGTCCCCTGCACCGCGTATACGTATGTACTCTCCTTTTCTCCCCTTCTGTGTGTAAGTATAAGTACTGCACTCACGCGCGTGCGACCTCCTCGCGCGTACACGCATATATAATCGCGTCACGCGCGCCTGCAGTTTCGTTTTCAACTCATGGCGACGGCTGTGTATGCATGCGCTCTCTCGTTCCGGGTCGCGGTATGCATTATGTTATCCGAGCGCGCGTGAACTGGACGCAGCCGATCGGAAAAACATCATCGCCTGGGACAAACAATAAGTACGCGCCTTTTGTCACGAGTCTCCTTACGACTTGGCTACTTAGCTTTCTTTTCGGCTTGAATTTTTTTTTTGGCGAGCGCGCGCGAATCGTGAGCGAAAGACAGGCGAGAGAGCGCGAGGCAGCAACGGCGCGTTAGGTTAATTGTGTAATAGCCGTTTGTATAATCGTCGCGCTAATGAAAACGTGAGCGGTAAATTGTTCCGCTGTACGGGAGAGAATGCAGGGTACAAGTATTGTATACGAGAGAGTCGATTTTTCTGGACTGGGAATGCCGCGAATGTTGACACTTTGCGAGACCACAATTGGCTCCGTGTGGTGAAATAGAATTTCATGAATCCGCAAAATGCGTATTTAAATGAGGTGGTAATACAGTATATGCCTGTTTCAAGTTAATTACCATAGCAATACTGCGTGTAAATAAAACATTGATTTTGACTGTCGGAGAGAATTTAGTCAACAATTCTGTAGTAACCCCAGCAATATTATTTGTAAATAGAAATTCCATGCACTTTTGATAACATATCAAACAATTTACTAAAGAAGATACAGTTTATTTATTTTACTTTCTCCCATCGCTATATAAAGGAATTTAATTGTTGACTAGGGTTGATATCGGAGCTACTGAGCTGTCACCAATTACTGTGCGAAGAAATTTCTTCGTACAGAGCATGGTAACTGGGGCAGAACAATAACTGTATTCTTATTATGGGGATTTCAGTAATTGATCCGTGCGTCGCTCGAAGTTTATATTGATATTTAGAAGTTTATAGCGAATAGTATAACAACAATGTAATTTTTAATTAATAAGATACGTTTATTAGGGATGGACCTTCAAAGGAAGTCTATGTTTAACTAAAACTCTGAGAGACTCTGTTAACCACACAGTAAATGTCTCACTTCCCCTAAATTACGATTATTATATGTGACGGTTTAATATTATATATTTACTGCAGTGCCAATATTTTATCTTCATAATATTTTCATTATCTTTTACACTTTAAAATTTTATTATAAAAAATCTTTATTTCTTGACTTTTTACAGTTTATAGAAACAAAAAATTATGAATGATTATAATTACTTCCGTAAAACACTAAGAGTATCTATATTTAACACGCGAAGATTAACAAATTAAAGAGGAAGTACGGTTTTCTATTTAAAGTGAGAACCAGTAATTCTGCCATTTTTTAACTTACAATAAGCCTTTTTTGTTCAATATATTTAAGATATTAAATTTAATTAAACATTTTGAATATCCAGGAAATAATATTGCGTTTGTTTGGTAGATTCCAAGAATGTTTTGAAAAAAGGAATCTTCTTTGTAATTAAATGAATATTTTCTTTAAAGAGCTGTGAATGACCAATATGAATTCTTCCAACTACTTCTTTCATCCCATTAAATTTAATTAACATGCCATTTATGTAGGCTACGGCATTGCTCATTCCGATTCATCGCAATCTTTTATATAGCTTTCTATTTTGTTATCTAATTTAGGCAGTCTTAATTATTCAATGGTATTGGCAAACACGGTGCTCATCATGTGATTTGAATAGATGTATATTTAAATAAATTATTTATGGTATTTGCTTCTTACCCTTTTTAATTTGTTTATTTATGCCTAATATACATTTATCAGAATATAAAAAAAATTAATTTGCCATTTCATCTTTTCTGATTTCACATTTGATTCAACTGACATCAGCCAGAACTTTATTTTTCATGATACAATTTAGCGAACCGTATCAAACATTTTTGGAACTGGTTTCTGCATACAGGTTTTTTGATGAAATATCCATATCGTTTACAAATAATTGTTAGTCAGCAAACATTCAATTTTCTGTGTTAGCAAGAGTTTTAGATGATACACAATTATATGGTTGTCTGAGTCTTGATACACTCTACTATATGTTTAGCACCAACATTGCTACTTAAATCTTCCTTCATTATTACTAACTATTATATTATTTATGCTTTCAGATTATATTTTAGTTTTTATTCATATAATATTTAAATTAATATTATATTTATAATAATAAATTATATTTATAATATTATATTTATATTAATATTTCATATAATATTAATATTTCTTATGCTATTCAATAAAAATCGAAACGGATAAAATATAATATTTTCATAAAATTAATTTGAATGATATCATACAGCATATTTATGAGTAGGTAAAGTAGAAATTTGCTTTGATCAAATAATTTTTACACTTTTTTTTTTAAATAATTTGAATAATATTTAATTAAATTTATAAATTTGAATATATTATAACTTGTTATTTTAATAGAATTATTTGTTAATTTTCTAATCTACTAGCTTCGGCTTAAAATGCAAATCACCAACATTAAAAATATATTTATAAAAAATAATAATTTTTATGTAATCCATATTTAACATTTTTAATATTGTCTATAATTTAACATTGTTATTTTAATTTATTATAATTAATAAAAAATATATATCATGTGAAATCTGTGATTTTTTTATCAAGCATACCGTTATCGGTATATCTCCCAGAAGTTTTATTTGAGAACAAAAAATTGGGTCCAGCCGGGATTTGAACCCGGGACCTCTCGCACCCTAAGCGAGAATCATACCCCTAGACCACTGAACCGCTTGTGTATAAAAGTTTTTGAAAGTTTTATATTTTATCAAATTATGCATCGCCAGCGCGAAAGGAAGTAGGACGCCTTTCACTTCCCAAAACGAACGCTCTTTACTTCTTGATCCACTCCCGGCTCCCCTCCATCGGCAATGCTGTAGTCTTTATGTTACTCTTTAAAACTCTATATAGTTGATCATTTGTCTTGTGATAACTTTTAAATAATGCGTAGAATATTATATTAAAAAGTCGTCATATATTGTTAAATTGAATATTGCACTTGCTGCGGAAGTAGCAGGGAAAATAGAAATCTACGTAATATAAAATAAACTGCATACTTAAGCTCAAATATCGTGTGAAGTAATGGCATTACATTTGAAATTTAAGGAAGACATAATAAAAAATATAAAATAATTGCAAGTAAATTATTGGTTCAGCTGCAGATTTACGTGTGATATACATGGATTAAACATTCGTAATAAAGCAATATTTCAATAAAGTAAATACTAAACGTGCAATTCCCGCCGAAATGAAACATTTTAGCTTTAAGTATAGCAGCATAGTTTTACGAGATACTTAGAGACCAGTTTGTATTAATGAGATAAAATGTTGATTAGATTTCCTTAAATTCGTTTCTCAAGTACAGGTGTGATAGTTACGCGTTATTTAATACCTTGTAATAAATATTCGGAACACACGTATTAAGTTTTATAAAAATGCAAATTGTAAAGAAAAAAATTTTCTTGAATAACACAATGATCTAATTAATTATCGTTCATATTTAAGACGGTGTTATATCTTTCATTTTATTAAAAAAATTACAACAAAGTCCAAATATTGAAAATTCTTTATCAATATCAATAATTTTCTTTTTACTGATAAGAATTTTTACATCGGTCTTACAGTCTTATAAATTCAATTTAATTAATATTAGTTAATATTAAAGGCAATCAGATTGCCCTTGTTTATAATCACCCCCGCCTTTAATATTAATTAATATTAATTAAATTTATTAATTAAATTGAATTTATAAGACTGTAAGACCGATGTAAAAATTCTTATCAGTAAATAGTATACTACAGTCGACATAAGTAATAATTTTTAATTAATAATTTTCTTTTTTTCGTATTAGAAAATGTTGGTCCAAAAAATGCAAAGGTATATAAAACCGCCTTGAAGGGATTATTGGCTTATTGTTATAGATCTAAAAAATATGTTATTGATCGATAGAATCGGCCAATCGCGTTAAAACTAATGTCTTTAGGGAGGCTTACTCTCAAGCGATGGATCTCGATCTCATCATTATTTTCATGATGACTTCACGCCACATGTCCATTGTATCCTCTCCCCCTCTGTATAAGCGGCGAAACTCCATCCACCCTGCGAATCCATCAGTATTTTCGGACTCCCTCGTTCCCCTAATACCCTTTATCTTGCGCCATCGATCCATTTCCCTTCTACAATCGGACCAGATAAAGTTGGCTCCGACTGCCGCGGCGCGCGATAGCCATCGACAGCCTCCCGAATCGAAGTCGGCGCAGAGTCCGCAGATAAGAGAGAGGGAGAGAGAGAGAGCGCAAGCACGCACAAATACGCGCGGAAAAGCGCGGCGGAAGATCCGTGGAGCCGATAAGACCGCGCGGGTGAAAAGTGCGCTAGAGTGTGTATTCGTAACCGCGCTTATCGCGATCCGCCCGTGCGTTACGTCAGAGAGCACGAAATGCTCGTGAGCGCGTATATATGTATATGTGGCGCTCTCATGCGTTATGCAATTCGAGATTTGCCGAAAAGTATAAAGGGCTTTAGGTGTCGTATAAGCTTGCGTAAGAGTCGCGCGCGCGTATAATAATTGCGTTGATTCGCGCGCGAAAAGTGGGCGCACGCGATAATACGGTCGTCGGCCGACCTGGTCCGGGGCTGATTGCGGCGCATCTGATATATATTACGAGAGTTTATGGTACGAGGAAGTGGACTCTCGTGGCATACTTTTTTTTATTTTTTTCTTAATGCGGCACCGAATTACTTTGTATATACTATATATAAATGTAATTACGGGAATGACGTCAGGGGAGAGCTGTAATAGGGCGGTAGATCTTCCTTAAAGTCTTTATTAAAAATTAATTCGTAAAATTATGATTGGAAATGTTAATGGAGCAATATAAATCTTATTCAAGTGGAATCAAGAGCTAATATGCAATTTCTTCTCCGTCACATTTATATCCACCTTCTTGTAGGATTAAAAAGAAATCTTTTTCAAAATCGACTTTATATGCCGCGAAGGCGAAAATATAAAAAAAATGCAATTACAGTCTTTGCTTTAATAATATTACATTATTCTCGCAGCATATATATACGTGTAAATCATAATTTTTAAAACAATAATCTGTTTGTAGGGATGGTGTAAGAAGATATATAATCTAGCTTATATATATAATTAAAGATGATAAAAGGTGTCACCGTTAAAAGTGAATACAGACAAGTAAGTAAAAAATATGCATAATTTCATGTCGTTTTTACATATACAAAAAAAAAGAAGCTGTAGTCTTGTACTTGACAAATTTGATATTATAAATACAGCAATAATAATTACGGCGATTTATATTTAATGAAAGGCGCACGCGTATCTTCATTTATTGACATTATAACCAAAAGTTTAGAACACTTTCAATGAATCTTGGCGAAAACCAACATATTCGCAATATAATTCACAGACGGCAGCGCATCCTCCGTTCGCGCGCAGCGCGACGACATAAAAATCGATGAGCGAAATACGTATAATACTGTCGTAACTCTGTACGCGCTGTCGACACGCTCGTTAAATAACACATCCTTAATTAAAAACTCTCCGCGGGGATGTTCTCGAATATCGTCGCGCAACTTTCCTCTCCTTTCCACGGACGCGCCATTAATTAGCCATCAAACGGCACTTTGCCGCGCGCTCTCTCTCTCTCTCTCCCTTGAGAACTCACTCAGCGCGGATCGAACTCGCGCGCGCGCGCGCATTATACCTCCTCGAAACGAATCGACGCGCGCGCGCGGCTATTGAAAAATAATCGCGTGCGCGCAGGGTGGAGACACGAATGCAGTGCGCGGCGCGTGCGAGATGAGGCCTCTCTGATTGCACCGCGCGCGCGTGTGATTTGCGAGTGCGCCCAGCCGTGACGTCACGTGGGCAAATTGCCCCGCGCGCGATAAATAATAGGGGGGGGGGGGGGAGAGACCGCCGTCGATTCGACCATTGCGTAATACCTGGGAACCCGCGGATTCGGACTTTGGAATTTCGGCTTCCTGGATGGGCAAATTGGGAGAGAGGAAGAGAGAGAGAGAGAGGCTTTGCTGCAGTGGCGGTATATAGTGGAGGCGCGCCGGGCCCGATGAGATAATTGCGCGAGAGCCAACTATGCGGTAATCAAAGTGCGCCTCGTACCTGCGTATACATATGTGTGTGCGTGTGCGTGTCCGTGTTAGGGTTGCATTCGTTATTCAGAAATTTCATTTCGTATTCTCGCTTGTGGGGTGGGCAGAGTGCTGCTTTTATCGAGATGAATTTCAATCTAGCATTCTATATAGCTTGTGCGGTGCATTATCAGATTAATAGATTCACTTTGAACTTTTTAAAATATTTAAAAAAAGGACTAGTAGAGGGGTTTCAAAGTGAAGAGCGCACATCAATAATAACATTTAAAGTGATGTATTTACATATTGATGTTAAGCTATTTATTAATTACAAGATTGTACTAAATATTTTGTAAAGTCAATATATTAATATTGGATTTTCGTTTCCCTTTTGTCAATAAACCTGACATATTTTGCAACATAAGATTAAAAAGAAATTGCTAAATTAATGCAGCAATTGCGCATTTATGTCAGGTCAAACACCCCTTTCAACTGCGCTGTAACAAGCACCATCATTAGCAACAATATTGTCATTAAAAATTTTCGTTCATCAACCTTACACGTTTCGTTAGACGAATCTAGTGTAACTACGAGTAATTGTATCTCTCGTTTAGTCATTTAGCATCGTTACGCGAAGAATAATGAAGCTGATAAATTGTAACGATCTTGGTTACTCACCTATTTATTCTCTATCGTTATCTCTTCCTTGTTCTCGCTTGCGCCTATCCAATAGCTAGTCAAGCTTTCACGTGGGTACACGTGGAGAACCTGTTGGAACGCATTTTTGTCAAGTGTCTGCTCGATCGTGATATTTATTTTACGTGTCTGGCGATACACTTCAAAGTTGGATTTTTCTGCTGAAATTCTGCGCTTATTTAATAGTTTTGGTCAATAATTTATTATCTAAAGTTAGAATGGCTATCGTATTTTTGACCGAGATTCATGCAGTAAAACAAAGGACATACGGTCTAGACACTGCGCACTTAAATAATATATATAATAGTTTTCAGTTTGATACAGATATATTATTTAAACATGTATAAATTAGAAGAGAGACTTTCTAAAAGATGACTATAAATTATTGTATACTAATTTAGACGTGGCCACTTATCGTCTTGAATTATGGTTGCGTATAAAACTAAACAACATTATACTATGATGATGGTTAATCTCTGTTTTATGATTTCTGATTAAAACCACAATTTTATACATTCTGTTCAATAGTATTCACGCTCAGCTTGATGGAGGCAATATTTTTTTTTTACTTTTCTTATATTCATCCAAAGGGTTTCAAACCATTATATTTATACTCGCGTATGCTGAGTGTTGAGCTTTATTGCTGTATTATTTATCCATATAAACATTTTCATGTTATATATAATAACAAATTCAAAGCCTTCGATGAATTATTAAAATCCACATTACTCTAAAGCAAAGGTCATAATTAATTGTAAAATTTTAATGCACAACTTTAATTAGTGGATTCATTACTATTGCAACGAAAATTAAGGGTTGATGGTTATGATAGCGTACGTTTATTATGCATAGTAACATGTATATATTTTGATTTTATAAAATAGTTTACTAATTATAGTATATTATTTTAGTAAAAGTAAACATTCATATTTTATGTGTAATAATAAAATTCCTCTTCTTTATGATAAAATTATCCTCGAATCCTGTTATGGTAAATAGCATTAATGTAATATAATTATAACTTATAGACATTAATTAACATCTGTAATTCAGAAGCTGCAGTAGATTACTCAATTAATTGTCTCGCGACTTTAACGCAATTACGAGAAAATGTAGTACAGATATTACTGAATAAATGAAGTCGACAAGGCCGTGGCATCTATAATGTAATCAATCGACGAGACAACCGACTCCCCCAATTATTATTACATCGTCGTCCCGCAGGCGCACGCAGCGCGGTCGGAGCGCGCGATAAGATAAGGCGGTCGCGTGTATAATACTCGCATGCACGCGCGGTAGGTCCGGTGCACGCACCTCTAAAGCCATGTTGACGGAAGATTAGCGAAGTGCGAAGCGCCTCGGGCGTCCGCTCTCGGGCTCATTTTCCGCCGTCATTCAAGCGCATGCTCTCGTGTGCCCGCGCACGTCGGCTCACAATAGACGTATATATATGTAACGTGTCACGAGCGCGCGAGTCTGTAATATAAATGGCTTTGGAGGACTTTATTACGCGCGATGAAGCCGATCAGCGTGCGGAACTGTCTTTTCCTAATTTAGTGAACGAATTTTGCGGTAAGCGGGAATGAGGATGGAAGAAATTATATCTTATGATGGGTAATGGCTGGGATATTTTTTATCAGGATGACACGGGATCGAGCTGGATACGAAATAGTGAATTTTTTGTTTTTTGTAGCGTCATGTCAAGGTTATATAAAGGGCAATTTTAAATTATAATTTATGTGACGTATACCATGATTAATGATGCAGCGGTGTAGTTGTACCTTAAATTAAGCTGCTAGTCATATAAATTCGATATTATTTTTAAATTGTATGAGGTGACTCTTTATATATATGTACACTCAGGGAAAAATTTTGTAGTAAAAATTACTGCAATTTATAGTAAGAGTTTTTGTAATATTTTCATTTCTACTATAAATTATAGTAATAATAATCACGATTATTATGAAAAATAGAAAATTTTAATACAGAATGATCTCGTAAAAATTAAATTAATTTTGTACACGTCTATTTATTAACAGGTCCAATCGTTGGAAACGCTATATATACACGGAGAGAAAGAAATCATTAAAAATTACTATACTGCCAAGTAACGTTGACACAGACCTGAAAATCGAAAATTTTTACAAAACTTTTGGCAATTTTTACAAAAAGCCTAGTAAAAACTGCCAAAAAGTTTGGTAAAAATTTTGAATTTTCAGGTCTGTGTCAGCATTACGTGACAGTCGAGTAATTTTTACTAGACTTTTTGTAATTTTTACTGGTTTCTTTCTCTACGTGTACACAGCCTATAAACAAAAGTTCCGCTCAACACACATCATTATATAAATCCATTGGCGATGTCTGCGAGAGCGAGCCAAATCACAATCCAGTGCGGCGCGTGCAAGTCACGCGGGCTCCCGGAGAGCGCCTAGATCACTGTAGCGAGGCGAACGAAATTTCGCATCTTGAGTTTCTCTCTCTCACTCTCGGTCGGTCGTTCGAAATAAAATAAACTCGGCGAAAAAAGCGCGAGTGTGAGGGCGAGTTCGTTAATCAAGGCGCGCCGCGCGCCTTCCCTGCCTCCCTCTCCAGTATGCTGCTCGAGGTTTCGCCCAAGGAGTCGCTCAATTTATCTTTGTTCAGCCGTTTCGGGCTCTCTCGCGGGTTTTGTTTCTCCTCGCTATATACTCGGGCCCTTTCTCTCGTCCTCTCTCCCTCCCTCTTTCTTTCCCTCTTGCGCGGTTATAATGAGTGTTTGGTGTAGGTATGTTGATTGAATGAGTAAATAACGTGCGTTTTGATTTTTCTTGCTTGCTTTTCTCTCTCCCTCTCTCTCTCTCCTTCCCTTCGGCTAGGGAGAGGCATAGTGTGAGCTACAGTTGCTTTGCATAAAAAATGCGGCATTTGCATTTTTAGAAAATTTTTCAATGCCCCTCGGATGGAAGTGTTTGTATTTCCATATTAAACGCTCGGCTTAATTTGCGCGCGCGCCAACTTCATCATCGTCGTGCACCTTTGATTGCGATGTTGTAAATATACGAGCGTTTGATTAAATGCTTTCCCCTCTGTAAAACGGTATTTTAATGTTGTTTCATTCGATCATTGAGCAACGCTAATACACGTGTACTAACGAAGATGAAATTCGATTTTAAAAACTGTTTAGGACACAGACTGTAAATCCATTTACGGAAGAGATGATTGTATTCGAAAAGTTCTATGAAAAGTTACTACACGGCTGACAGGTGTTGTTACGTTTATTGAGTTTATATAAGAAACTTTAACGTGAACCGTAATTTTATTATTCTTTATAGTGCACCACAACAAAGTAAATCTTGCAAAATATTTCAAATTTCATATATTTTACAAACTATGCTGTATAAATTTTGAAAATTCAGTAATAATTAATGTCTCTTTCAAAATTTGAAAAAGTGCGATACGCACCGTAATTTATACTTGGTACCTGGCCACCCGTAACGCAACAAAACATAATTTTCAAAGGCCCGCTCATAAATTCGTACGCAAAGCAGCTAGAATTTCTCCCACTAATAAAGAGATGCAAGGTCCTGTATACCAGGTAGGCATTCTTTTTAATTTCGTAAACTCGTGTTACACCTTGTCTGCGAATATTACATATATACTAAATTAAAACTCATGTATCGGTGGGCGTATAACACTTTCTATAATCAAGATGCATTTAATGTCATAAGAAAATAGTTTCACTTTTATGAATATCATGTCTACATATAAAAGTATTTTTTATTTAAAAAATTGATTGAAAAAGAACTATTAAAAGGTATTGCGAGAAGTATAAAATGATTTACATAAATTATATTCCATCCCACATGATCACTTAACTAAAAAAAAAGATCGCTATAAACTTTCTGTTAAAATTTGTGTCCATATAACTAATAAGTATTACTTGACCTAATAATAATTTTATCTAAGCAATGAAGTTATTCATGAGATGTCAAAGTATCGTCAACATTTATTAATATATTTTCGTATCTATACGTGCATTTGTAAATTATATTAAATATTAAAACGCCAAGGTTTCCAGATAATTAAAACCTAAGCCGATTTATATAAATTTTATGTTGAATAAAAATGTGAAAAATGTGAGCTATATATTTGAATGCAATAATTACAAGTAAATAGATTTCTGCAGAAGAAATATCATTAGAATATAATTACAAAATACCATTTTATTTGTATGTACAAGTCGTTCTCATAAATTCATTGTTCAATCTTATTTGCTGATAAATCGTAAATAATAATAATTTTAATTTTCGAATTCACAAAAACTAAAAATACAATATAATAAAAAAAACTAGAAAAACTAGCTTCCCTCAGGCTTCTTATTAGTCAGGTCAGGTAAAAAACTGCCAACCTACAAATCCAGATTATAATTTAGCGTTGATAATAAAGATCGATGATCGAAAACAAGAGACCGCTCGGTCGCTTCCGCATCCAAGGTGACACATTCCTGCGAATGGTGCGGACCGACAAAGGACTCCAGACTCTTGTGCATATAAATCAGGCAGCGCTGAACTTCACGGAGGATAGCGCAACTGGGGCTCAGTGACGCAAGCGAAGAGATAAAATCGCGCGTGCGTAACGCGGCGCCGGATTATTATACTTTTGCCGTGTGTTACGCATGACGGACGCGTTAGGAGCGAATCGTTGCGAATTTCGAGCTGACGAGTACATAGTGTAGTGTCACCTGTGTGCTGGAATGAAGTTTTGCGAAATTGTCATCCATTTACGCACAATTTGCGCCCAAGGCAACCATAAATGAAATCCCATTTTTATTATAATTATATCACATGTGACATACATAAAATTAAGGGATGATTTTTTAATGAGATGAAATACAGGGACGCGTTAATGAAATTTTTTCTGAAGCAAGAACAATATAATTAAAAACGCGGATATTTATATAGCAAACATAGTATAACCATGTATAAATTTGAGATTATTTTTAACATTTTGATATACGTCATGAATCTTCATAACAATATGAAATAACCATTAAATTAAATTTTGCACATATTATTAGTAGCGTATTTTATACTTAAAAATAATTTTTTATGATTAGTCCTCATCAAAATTTATCTAAAATTAATTTTTTATAATGTATTCAAAATGCAAAACAAGCAAATTTTTTAATCTCAACAATAAAGAAGGTTTAGAGAATTGGAATGAAAAGTAAAAGAGATTCTTTAGGATAAATTATGTCAATATATTATCTTTAGATTTTATTTTTTATTTAATATTTTATTAAAGAGAAAATTCGAATTATTTTATAGTTTCTTTCCTCAAAATTAAGTATTGATTGGTAAATTAATTTTTAAAGATGCATTAAAATTAAAGAAAAAGATTCCTTATAACAAATAAATTATTCTTTGCACGTTTAATAAAAAAAAAAGAATATAAAGCTATCTTTGTGCTCCAT
Organism: Torymus sinensis; assembly: GCA_030522985.1. Classification (NCBI taxonomy): domain Eukaryota; kingdom Metazoa; phylum Arthropoda; class Insecta; order Hymenoptera; family Torymidae; genus Torymus; species Torymus sinensis. Next base: position 2,745 of record JAPYZP010003626.1, on the reverse strand, counting down.
TAATGCTGTATGATTATCTAAAGTTTTCATTGAACAAGTTTTCATCAATTATAATTAGAAAATTATAAGGTTATTATTTCTGACGAAATTTAATAAAAATTTAGTACAATTGAAATCAATTATGAATATAAGTTGCGACAATATAAATTTTTAAAAGTCTAACGTATTGTAAGTAATGAATTTTTATGCTAAAATTAATCTCATTGAGTTTAATTCAAATATTAATTTTATCCTCGTATAGTATGTCCGCTATTTGTTTCTTTTATAGACTACCTGACTAATTATTTTTATAGATTTAATTAAGAATTACTGCATCTCATTCGTTTGTGTTAATATAGCTTTACATCTAGCATGGCTTAATAATATTAATGCTTCTAAACGCAACTCTCGAGGCAAAACCTCTAAGATCTGTTTTAAGATTTAGCATAAAAATCGCCTAATGAATGGCGAATGGTAGTTTTGAAAGTTTTCGAGCAAACTGCATTTATTATTATATTTCCCTGGCGAAGTAGGCGCTTCGAAACTGGTTTTCATTCGCCTCCGTTCTCACACAGTGCAGACATTTGCGCCGCCGCCGCCGCCGCGCCAAACGCAATATCCGATCCGATAGAGCTAATTGCGCTATCCGGTTAATGTCCCTCACGCGCTCGCGCTTGAGGCCCCGCGCAAAAAACAGGGGCGAAATGACCCGTCGGTTGACGTGGAATAATTACTTGGAAGCATAATATGCGGCGAGTGTGAGTTGAAAGGCACTTTATGTCGTAGCGATATATATATATCTTTTAATTAGTGAAAAAAATTATGATCTTGCGACATTATGTAGGCGCTTTGCGCTAGTAATTTCTGGTCCGTTTGTGAGAAGTGCTTTTTCGATGAATCGAGTCGCGGCTTTTCATTATCGAATAACTCCGTGTACGATTATCGTTTCTAGTCATATTACCAGCTTGTCGATGTTTGTGTATACTGCGGCGAGAGAGTGGGTTATTACGTTGCAAATCTAAATCGTGTCTTCGACGCTTTTCTATCCGTTCAATAGTTGCGACAGCTTCAATGGCCGTTTTTCCCTCCTTATTCTCGTAGTATTAAGCTGAAGGTTCACAGGCTGATAAACGAGACTCGTCTCTTGTATGTACATGTAGCTTACTGTGTTGCCAATAGTAGAAATATTTCGAATTCTTATTAACTTTAAAATCGTTTTTTTTTTCACAGACATTATGCTATAAGTCAAGTTGGTTCACTTTTATCAATTTTAACTTAATTATGTATGGTAATATATAATAATGAGAAAAAGAATATATTTAAAATGTAATCCAAAACTTGATGATGCTACTTATTTTGATGAAGTCCTATGTGTTTCAAGTTATTCTTTATTCTGAAAACTATTTTCTATGAATTTCGAGGTAATTATATGAAAAGTTATATAAATATTCACATTGTCCACCTTTTGCTTTCTCAAAGAAAACGCTTTGTAACGGTGAAAATATTCGAATCAAAGATTTTAATAAATTTCGATGTTTTTAAAGTTCCTGAGTCAGAATAATAGGTTTTTAAAAAATGTATGTATATATGTATGTATGTATGTATGTATCTATGTATGTATGTTTGTATGTATGTATGTATGTATGTATGTATGTATGTATGTCTGTATGTATGTACGTATGTATGTACGTATGAAACCAAATGATGTCCCCGTCATAACTCTTGAACGGATCGACGGAATTGGCTTCACTTTCGCATGCACCTTAGGTATGTCTCAACGTAGAACTGATTAAATTTTGGATTCAAATGGTGACTTTAAGATCTTATTTTTTTTAAATCACAATTTTGCAAACATTTTTTTTTAAATAATATTTTTTTTCAATTTGTTTGAAGATAAGTATGCCGAATGGAGACCAGTATTCTTAAAGTACATTTGATTTCCTTCTAAATTATGTGTTATAAAACTACTCAGGAGTTATTTTTGACTTAAAAATGCGGATTAGAAAAAATAGCAATTTTTTAGAAAAATTAAATAATTTTATGAATTATAATATTATATTACGTTCCTAGGCCGGGAAGTAGAATATTATATTTGCGTGTACATTGCCGTTCTCGGCTTCGCCTCATATAAGTTTATATAAGTATAATTCATATAAATATAATACAAAACTTTATTCTAAAACATTTTTTTTTCTTGAATGAATTCCTATTTACTATTATTATCGAAGCAGCTGTAAACGAATAATTTAGCCAGAAATGAAATAGATGTTCGATAAAAAAAAAATGTCATAAAAATATTGAAGATACTCTGAGAAAGTATTCTGCTAATTCAGTTAGCAGCGGTTTTATATTTTATTAAAACCGTATAATACGTAGATGAAATAATAATATCAGTATTGCTGCATGAAACATTTAAAATAGAATGATTGCAATGTTGATATGATATTGCCTTGAAAGCATTTAAAAATTTATAATTTCAAAGAGCAGGTGTCTAGACATTAAAAGCGAAAATAGATATTTGATATTGCTTTCGATCAGTAAAAATGGCTTTATTGGAAACGTTTGCGAATTGATTTCGGATAAAACCACTTGATGGTTATATGCCAATTTTGAAACAATCGCACGTGTATATATAAATATAGCTACAGTTTTTATAAAAAATTTTATATGTACTCTCTAAAGTTGAATTAGTGAAAATTGCTCCACCTATTGAATTAGTGGAAAAAACTACTAATTTATTAGTGAAATATTCACTATTTAATTAGT
>JAPYZP010003625.1:0-11847 GCA_030522985.1 Torymus sinensis | reverse complement strand
TAATGTCTCGTATAGAAATTTGCAGTTTACCAATTTCAAGTATTTATAACAAATATTTTTAGAGAAAAAATATTTTATAAAACAAATTGATTTTTTTTTATATGCGATAACTAGAGTAAATTGTATCCAATCACTTTAATTTTTTTTTTTTAGTGAATTTATTTTTTTAATTTTAATTTAATGAACAAGAAATCGATAAATTATTTTGAGGAAGCTAAGTGCCAATGAATTGGCAGTGTTTTTTTTTATTTTTGGAGTAGTGTATAGAGACTCATGAAGGATTTCCATCATAAATAATATTTTTAAATCACAATATTGGCAATATTGATGAATTTCAGCCGGAGAACGTTCTTAAGAAACCAATTCGTGATAGTTACAGAATTAAAAGATAATTTCTTTTTACTTTCTCTCTATGTCATTCACAATAATGATGACGTATAGTTGTTTAAAAACTGTGGATAAATCAAATGACGTAATTTAATTAATCATCGAAAAATAGCGTCACAATGTTATATCTCCAGCACTAATCTTTTAATTGATAAAATAAGTTTTATATACTGCGATATTAAGTTCGACACTTTATCTTTCGAAGCGGCGCGTCGCTCGCTAATCTGATTATACCTTTATTTCACGAACACGTGAGCTGTGCTTTCAAGCTTTTAAGGGTTACGCGAATATATCGACGTGCGATAAAATCTTCGCTACAAGGTGAACGAAATATGGTTCAATTTTCTCTATACGTCGCGTTATAATTATAAACTAATTATCAGAAATAACGAAAAGAATTCTCATTTTGCTGCGGAACAATAATATTTCGCATTTCCCACGATATCCATGAGAAGTATACTTACGCATTGGAATCAATTTAAACGCTTATATAACTGAAAACATTTCGAAATTTATATGCAAATTATAATTTACGCGCGTTTAATGAAAAATGGTTCCAGGTTAATGGAATTCCGAAGCCGCTCTGTTTCAAAGTATGTACAAAACGCCCCGCCCCGCGCGCGTAATTACACGCTCTCCATAAAATTCACCTGGAGACACGAACCAAGTGTAGAATTAAAATTATAAACACGCACCTTCAAGAATAATAATCTTCATCGGGCGACTTAAAACGAGAGAGCGAGCCGAACTGCTTAATAAAATCCTATAATTAGCTCTCACTCTCTCTCGCTTCAGAGTATACATAATACAACTCCGGGCACATTTAATCGCAGATTCTCACTTATATACATCGACTAAAAATGTGCAAAGAAAAGAAAGGGGTGGTGGTAGGGGGAAACGAGGCTACGTATACGTGAAAACGCTCACCGCCGTGATAGGACGACGAGGTGGGCCGATGATGGGCAGCCGCCGCCGGCACGTAGGGCCCGCCGTTCTGTCCGCCGCTGGCATCGATGTAGTGATGGCTCGGCGTATTGTAGAACTGGCTCGCCGGATGCTGATGATGGTGCAGATGCTGGGCCGCGCAATTGTTCGGCGTGCTCGTCTGCACCGGCGGATGGCAGCGCGCGCAGCGCATCGGCGTCTCGTTCAGCGGCTGCGAACACACGCAACCCCATCATCGTGACCCGCGCAGAGAGTAAGTGTATATATGTGTATAAGGAAAAAAATATATACACACGCTTCAGGGGTTTAACAAAGTCACGGATGTCGTATGTATAGCGGGGGGGCTAAGGAGATTTGAGGTTTGGCGGAAAGTTGGCCCGGAGTTGACGACGACGACTATAGAAGGGATAGATATAGCAGATAATGAGATATAAAATTGTTCGAGTAGAAGGCTTGTTTTGCGGTTGTCTGGAGGGGTGGCAGGAGGAGGCTCGAAGTTGCGTAAGAACGAGAGAGCGATGGAGTCTGATTTGCAAGCGATTTGCATAACGAGGAGGGGGGAAAGTCAATTAGCGGAAGATTCGTTCAGACGGAATCGCGAAAACCGATCGAAGTCGTTGCCTCGCGCCGAGAATGATGCATTTGTTTGTTATTGGTGATTAATTGGTTCTGCGAGCGCAGAGGCGTGGATAATGTAAATGAACAGAGAGACAGAGGGAGGGAGTATAGTTTTTCTTTGTAAAGGGGGAGTTTTCTTTCAAAGCGGCGCGCGATCTCGGCTCTTTCTCCCGCGCTTTTATGTATGTACATTAATTATCGCGCGACTTTGTTCCGCGGAGCGAGGCCGATAATTAATATATGACCGGGTTTACCTACTTGCCCTCGCGCGCACGCGTGTATAGTAGTTTGATTTAGTTATCCTGCGGTGTTTTATGCCTTTCAATCGTGTATGTTTTATGAGCTCGACGCGCCGCATTTCTCGTGTATATACCGCAATCCACTTCTCTCCCTCGCGACCCCTCCCACTAATTTTCCCGCTCGCGCTCGCCAAACTCTCGAGTATACACCGCCGATAAAACATTCATGAGAAATCAAGTCATTAAATATGATCACCGCACTCTTAAAAATTTTATCTATATTTTACACATAGTTTGTGCAAAATATGAATCTCCCTATTTTACACTGTGTAAATGCTATTTACAGAAGTATGTAAATTAAAAATTTTAGACACAAATTTGTGTATTTAATTTGAAACTTTACACAAAGTTTGTGTATACATTCTACACAAGAAATTTTACACAAAATTTACCCGATAAGTACCACTATAAAAGAAACCTCGAGCAATTATAATTCGTTCGTTATCGCCGGGCGCCATCTAATATAGTATACGTAAACTTTAAACTATTGCAGCCGGCATATACACGTGCGTTTGTGCATCGACGCGAGGAAGCGGCTGCGAGACACACGGAAAAATTCCTTACGAAAAATATACGCCGCACATACGCGCACTATAGCTATAATATACAAACCCACGAAACAGTTTTCTCAACTTTCGGAGCAACTGCGCGCGCGCGCGCACATTTTCCCACTGCGGATGCGACCACACACTCTCGTGTCTCTGTGCGGGCGCGCGCGCGCGTCTCCTCGTACACACCCCCGCGTAAATACGTGTGCAAGTGGATGCCGCGTTCGGAGGCACGCGAAGCTCTCGCATAGCTCGCGCGCCTGTGTGCGAGTATATCGATGAAGCCTCCCCATGGGTATGGAGAGGTCGGTGAGGAGTGGGAGGAAGCGAGGCGGCGATATTGGCACCGGGGCAAAACGAGATGATTCCTGCGGGCGGCTCTCGGTTATTCCCCCCCGGTTCTCTCGACGCTCGACTTTACGAAGCTCGAGTGATAGTAAATAAACAGTTCGATTTTTCCCGGCGGTGCTACCGCTGCTGCTGCTGCTGCTTCTGATGCCGTGTGAGGAGAGCGCGCGACTCGAATCTTGAAATTTTCTTTTTTAGAGAGGAGCATTGTGCTGTGTGCGCGCGGTGTCTGGGTCAAAATATTTTTCTAAGAGCGTTTGGTTTGAATGGATATACTTCAACTATAGGTATACAATCTGGCTTGTTTTTTCTTGAAAATAATATGTATGAAATGCGGGTAAATATAATAATTGATAAATATGTGTTAGTGTAACTTTTTAAAGTATATTTTTACGTTGTGCATGATAATACTTGATTCATTATGATGTTGAACGTTTATTTAATTATAAGTAATATCGGGTTGCGGAATAACACAATTTATCGCTCTGTAATATATAATAAATAATGTTAATGTTATTGTGATTTCGCACGTATTCAACATTACAATATCAAATTACTAATAATCAAGTTATTAAATAAAGCTATATTCTTTTAATCTCTGGTATATTATAGGATTACAGATCTCCGAGGTATATATATAATCTATAGAACTGACCGTGCGCGCGTACATTTACGTTCTTTCTTCGGGCAAAGGTCCCCCCTTGCCCCCTCCGACGAAGCAGCGTGTATAAGCCTTTCTGACCAATAGCAAATGTACTTTTAAAAGTACAAAGCGCGGTCTTCGTTTGGAGCTTACCATTGAAAGAAGCTTTGGTCTCCGTTAATCTTGTCTGGAGGGAAAGGGCCGTATAGTCACACACACACACACATATACACACACTTATACACACCGAGACGGTGGATAAGGGATATTTACGAAAAGGGATCATTACGCTTTAACTCTCTCTCTCCCCGCGAAAGCGCGCGCGCGCGCGCGGGTGGGCTATAAATTCCCGGCCACCGCTCAACTTTTACGAGGGGTGTTGATTAAAGGAGAAATATTTCATGAAATTAGGTTCGGTCACGCGCGCCTGTTGTTCGCACGCAAATTTCACCACCGGCGCTATATGTATAGTTCGCGAAACAATCTTGCTTTTATCTCGCTCCCGCATCCTCCCGCGCTCGTTTTTTTTTGTCAGCCACCGCGGGTATACACACCAGGGGATAAAGGCTCGACTCGCGCGCGCGGGGGCCTTTATATCAGGGGAAAAACAAAGTTATTGCAAATACACGCGGGCGGGAGGGTTTCCGCGTCCAAATAGGCGAGCGCACATACATATACGTATCGCTTATACGACTGGCTCCGTACACGGGCCGGGCCGGTATAATAACTGATCGATCGATCGCCGGCCGCCGGCGAGCTATATATAGCCCGCGAGATCGCGATTTCGGTGTAGTACCTGCCCCCCACGCGGCCCTCCCGCCACGACCGAATAGCCCATTGGCCCCGCTATACGCGTGTGTATAGCGTGTATGTACACAGCTGATGGCAATGGCCGGATGTGTGTATGCGTATATAGACGCGGAGAAAGCGCTTATCAACAAACAGAAGGGGAGAGAGAGACAGAGAGAGAAAGAGACAGAGGGCTGACGCGTGCGTGCGGCAAATATAGGTAGACAGGTAACTGCTGCTGCAGCGGTGCGGCAGTGGGCGGCTCTATTTTTTTCAGTTATCGGGATGAAAGGGGCTATACGGAATATTACGATGGACGCGGAAATCCTTTGTGGATGAAAAAGAATCGCGGTTGATGAGAGAGAGAGAGAGAGAGAGAGAGAGAGCCCGCGCGTTTGGATCGATATGTATACCGGGAATTTCAAGTTCTCGCGGGATTAAATCGCATTATAGAGACGACTCTCTCTCTCTCTCTCTCTCTCTCTCTCTCTCTCTCTCTCTCTCTCTCTCTCCCCCTCTCGGGGTATTGGATTAGACGATGGGAGCAGGATTGTCTATTGAATTGTTTCGTAATGGACGACTGGGTCGAATTAAACTTAAAAATAAATAAATAAATGAAAAAAAAACAAAGTTTCCACGCGAATGGAGAATAAGTGTAACGGAAGAAGCGATGAAAAAGTTTCAATTAGCAGTCGGAAATTACTTTATATCGAGTTTAAATGTTAGGGTCGAAGTTGGAGAGAGAGAAGTTATATAAGATCGGCAGTAAAGAGATCATGATTGCGCGTATTAAAGTTTCGTAAAATTCATTATAACCAATTAAAGATATACTCTAGCGTTCTGTATAGCTCTCGCGTATAACAGCTGGACGACTATCACAGCGCGCGACCTTTAGTTGAAAACTTGACGGTACAGCCCGCGCACCACGGCCGCAGTTCGTGCCTCGGTTGCGATAGGAGTAATTTAAAATCAATGGTCGCGTGCCAAAAAGAACGTGATATGCGGAAGAGCCCTATTATAACCGATACAATTCGAGGATCAGCCAACAGCATGTTTCCCCGCGCGGGACCAAAAAGCATAAGTGCATATATATAAGGCATAATCGAACTTTTTCCGCAACTTGCGAGATATATTGTATAGTGGGCGCACGCAGCGATTAAAATAAAGCCACGAAAAAGACCGTACAAACTGAAACGGCCTCCTGTGTACGACCTGTGGATCGTGACTTCTATTTTAACTTTGAACGAGATGTTTTGCGAAGTAACGTTAAGTACGCCGGTCACATCCATTCCTCGATTTCTAAAAGTTACTTTACTTTTTATTGCAATATATATTCCTGAAAGTGTAGGGGTTATTATTTTAAAGTTCAAACGACTGATTGTTTTAAAAAGTTTCTTCGACATTCCATCACTATACCCCAGTGCGCGTCGTAATTTTCTTACAACCTACTCTCGCAGTCGCGTTTTCCCTCCCCCAACTCCCCTCAACTCAAACAAGGACGCGCATAGAAGCGCTAACAACAGCCAGTCGCCGCTACATACCTGGGTCGAGTGCTGGGACCTGAGCGAGCGTATCGAGCCGGTGTGGTGTAACGAGGGCACGCTGCCGCCGAAGCTCATGCTGGAGTTGGCGCGGCAGCCCACGGGGGTGGTCCAGCCGCCGCGCATGCTGCCCCCGCCCCCGCCGCCGCCGCCGCCGCTCCAACCGCTCGGCGGGCCAATACCACCGGCGACAACACCGCCGCACTCGTCCACCAGCATGCTGTCCCCCGGCTGCTTCCTCCTCCTCGCTGGTTACGTCGGCAGCCGCCTCAGCAGCAGCAGCAGCTTGGACGTGAGACGCTGAGGGTAATAGCATGCCCGGGCGCCGGCTCACGGGCCAGTGACGCGCCTCGACGATTACGCTGCTGCTGCTCCTCCTCCACCTCCTGCTGTTGTCCTTGCTTGTCCAGATGCCGCCGCATCGCCGCGCGAGTTCCGGGGGTGAGAGGGGCACTACCTCGGCTGCGATGGTGATGATGATAATGATGCTGCTGCTCGGCTGGAAGGTCTGGGGTGGAGGAAGAATAAAAGAAAGTTTGAATTCCACACGTAACATTCGTAAAATATTGCTTTGTAGAGGTGGAAAATGAATTTACGCAGCTTTTGTTGTAAAATGTTTTTTACCATTCTATGTAGTCGTTTACTATAAATATAGAGTAATCGGGTTTAAAAGCGCATGATATACACGACACGAATTTTATTTATTAAAAGATTAGAGTGTGAAATAAATATTAGAATAATAAAGTATTGGAAAGTTTAGTAAATGAAAAGCCCGATTTTATTTTAATCCGACTTTGATCGCTAAATTGTGCTTTTAGTATATATATACACAGAGCTTTTGGCCGTGTATGTATGCCACATAAACTTTTTTAAAACACCAATTTTTTCTCCCAACTTTCATGTATATCCGAGTTCGTTCCTATTCGCTTCTCCAATTATTACAAAAACCTAAATTAAAACTTCCTGCAATACATCACGAAATGAAGCTTTCCGCGACATTTGCAAAAAATCACGCCCTTTCCTATTAACCGCCGCAGTATATAGAAAACTACTATACGACGCGAGCGCCTGAAAACTCCATCGTCATATCACTCACGTGCCACGCACGCATTTCAATTTCGTCCAATTATATTTTCTGCGTAAAATTCGCTTGTTCCTTTTCCCGGGCAAAGAATCATCCCCCATCCCGCGAGCGGTAACTACATTTTACTCGGACGCGCGAGACGGCGACGTTTAATCAAAACGTCAATTGAAAGCATCAGCGCTGTTTTCGCCATCGCACTGTGCGCGCGCTGCGTCGCGGATCCTCGTAATTTAATCTAAACAGAGACGCGCCCGCGCGCGTGCGCGGCTTTGTTGTCGTCTCAAAGGGCGAGTCCCGGGAAGCAAGCAAACCTGCAGCCCGGCCGCGCGAGCGCGGCCATAAATTGCGTAGGAGATAGGAAGTGCATGGCAGTGTCATTACCTGTATTCGGATAGCTCTTAAGCGCAAATTACTTGCTTAGCATGTCGATAACGCCTCCGCCCAACCCTCTCCATCGGCACACGCGTGTGTACATGCGCGACGGCTTTTACACTCAATATTACGCGATAAACGTAAACGGTTGCTATTAATATTACGAGGAGCGAGAGCGCTGCTTCTTTAATGTATATGCATTAAAATTGATAAGGTGCGCGGAGGGGCGGTAACTGTTTTAGATATCGATACAATGTTGGCTGCCGGTGATTGCTAAGAGGATTATAAATCTCGTTTGTATAACAAGGTTTGTATAACGTGAATATGTTTATCGCGAAATTTCTATCGTTTTGCGACTATTTTTATTAACGTAAATATTTAATTGTACCATATATTTATTATATCTCTACAGAAAGTATTTTTCTATCTAATATATTATGTACATGTAGACTACAATTATTTGTATTTTTGCTCTCTGGTTGAGTAAATAAATAAATGAATGAATTCCCATTCTTGCCGTACAATAATGTATTCGTGTATACTTATTTATTATTACCGTTTATTGACACATTTTTAAAATTTTATATTTTCGATATTCTAGAAAATATAATTTAATAATTGTCATTTAAAATTTCCAATCAATGATAAAATAATATAACCAAAAACAAAAAAAAACAACAAAAACAAAATTTTCAACCCCATAACAAGCACGAAAACAAGGGAAACTCGGCGTAAAAATCATCTGAATAGCTTACCGTGCGGCTCTCCCTATTGTTCGAGCCTCGTCAGGGCAGTAGTAGTCGTCGCCATCATCCCTGGTCCCGCGCCGTCGGCCTTCCATCGCGCGCACCACCGCAATGATCTACGCATCTCTCTTCCTCTCGCACGCTGCGCGGTCCACAAACGCTGCAGCCTCCTGCCTCGGTCTCTTCCACTCACGTGATTTCCTCCCTCCAGCGAGCTTTGCTCGTAAAGCGAGACATTAACGCGCGCTCTCGCGACACTCGATACGGCGCCTACTCGCAACGGCAGCGCCCTGCGTATGTATATATGCGGACTTGCGCTGATGCGCTTTTCATACGACGAGGTGGAGCATCGGGAAGAACGTCGCTGCTCTGCGTGTGTATATAGAGCTGTAACAAAAACATCGAACGCGCCCACGTCAAACAGGCCGCTGATGCAGGGTATACGCGAGGGCGCTTCTTATATATTGCGCGACCCGGGCGACGCGGCCGACGTGCGTTTCCTGCCAAGCAGGGTACACGGGAGAGAGAGAGGAAAATAATTGCCGGATTTGGGTTACGGGCTGTATATATATATATAGATATATACGCGAGATTGGTCGGGGGATCTCGCTGCCGCCGACGCTGACGACGACGGGGCCGCCACAGGCGTGTGATATCTTTTTAATGCCCGGGCGCGCGTATATATATAAAGGGAAGCGGAAGGTTGGATTGGGCGCTGACAAGATTGGTATTGTTGCCGTTCCTTTTTTTTTCTTGAGAAAAGTAGTTGAGTAATCTGGTAGAATTGTATACTCCCTAAAGTTGAATTAGCGGAAATATAACTAAATATTAGTGAATATTCAGTAATTCTACGGTGGGAGCAATTTTCACTAATGTTTAGGGGTTTTGTTCACTGATATTGAACGTTAAAGAGTAGTTGTAGGTTTGCTCGTTCAGTGGCAATTAATTGTAGCTTTATGTACAAATCTGATGGATATAGTTCTTTGTATAGGTATATAAGCGTATAAATAAATTCAACGTTGCATGGTTTATATCTGATTTTAGAATTATGTCTCAAAGTTGTAAAAATTTACTATAGGAATAACCTAGTTCATAAAAGTATGATATTTATTATCAGCTATCACATAAATAAGGTTCTTCATAAAAATGAATTTGCTAAATGTGTACACCGGAAATGGTAAAGCACTGAAACATTCAATAAAAATCTCTTAAAAAATATATGGCTTCCGGAAAAATGACTAGGATATAGAATTTATTTTCAATTCTCCGTACTCAATAATTACAATGTCCGAACCAGGACAATTTCAAATAACCGTTAGACACCGCACGCGCGCTTCCTATATATCCGCGAGCGTTCGATACGCAGACGGCGAAATAATGGAAAAAGCGCGCAAGCAAAAGAAGTGTGAAAACGCGCGCGGACGCGAAAGCCGAGCGAAGCCAGGCAAAGATTAAAAAATGCCTACAAGCTCGAGAGAGAGAGAGAGAGAGAGAGAAAGAGAGGAAGCCCTGGGAGAGTTGTGCTTCTCCCTGCAAAGTTTTTTTCCTCACCCCCACAGCTAAGAGGCGTGTCTTAAAAATTTCTCACAACTCCGCGGAACTAAAGTTCATCGCGCGATCCGGTGGCCGTCCTCTCGTTTACTTGCTTTCTTTTTACCTCCCCGCCTCGCCCCCCGCGCGCGTGGAAGCTCATTTACATTCAGTATTTTCCATTCGCCGCGAAGAAGAAGAAGAAGAAGAAGAAGAAGACGAGGTAAGAGAGCGTCGGCAATATTTCACCGCGCTGCGATCCTTTGTTCCCGATGCTGGTCTAATCTGTGTATAAGCGAGTGCGTTTCCCCATTTTTTTTCCTTTCTTTCGCTTCTTTTTCGTTGCTAAATTATCGTAAGAGACTGGAATCATCTGTGTAAATTCGCACGCGAGGTATATCGTAGTTTTCATTAATTTCATCTTTTTTTTTTGCTCCCCGCACCGCGTGCGCACGTCCTGGCGAGTCCGCAATGTTAATTTCAGTAAAAGGTTTCGCTTTTCGCAAGAGCCGCGCACGCGAGAGTTTGAAAAAAAAACCGTAAACCGCGCCCGTCTATATATATGTTTATACAATATTTTCCTTCTCTCGTTGACTGCAACCGCAAAGTATTTATTTTTCTCTCATATTATATAAATATATGAACCCACGCGCGGCACTATAATATATATAAGCGCTCGATTCCCCGCGCAAATCACGCGGTGACAGAATCTGGCCATCCGACAGTTCATATAAGAAACGGCCGAAAACGACTGCTAGTCCGTATAGCCAAGAAAAGGGGGGAAAGGATATCCCTTCCGATTTATCAGGAGCTTTCCCAGTCGCGCGCGCGCGAGCGAGTGACTTGATATAACCTTCACGGCGACGCTCATATTAGATATACCTTCCCTCTCGGCTCTCTCTCTCTCGGCTTGTATCAGCGTGAAAAACCGCGGAAAGTTATACGGGTAATTTGGCGCCGAGTAAATCTTCGACGCGCGCGGCTCGCTCGGCCTCCCCCCACAGCGAGAGGGTGAGAGAGAGAGAGAGAGAGAGAGAGCGAGAGAGAGAGGTGAAAGGTTGGAAGGGGGAAAGACTTCGATCCCTCGGCCTCGAGAGTTCGCGCCGCGTCGGCTGAGACGAGACGGTAGGTATAGCGGCGCGGGTAGCGGCAATCTCACGAAATTGAAGATTGAATCCTACTTGAATCCCACTTGAATCCCTCCTCTCCTCGGGGGAACGACGAGAGCGTGCTGCTGGTGCGGTGGCGATGGTATACTGCTTGGCGCGCGCCTGCTAGCTGCTACCCGGAAATGTGTAATATGGCTTAGGGCCTTAATTCGGCTGGCGGAAAATCGAAACACGCGCTAGGATCTATCTCTCGCGTGCTTAGCTTTAATGAAGTGCGTATATATGTATACTCGGTAGGTGTGTGTATATAGATATAGTTGATATCGTGATAATTTTTCGCTTGATTAAGCGCTGTTTTGGACTAGGTTGAGCAAACTCCGTACATCACATATCGATATAGTTATATGTCTGCGGGCAATCTTGTTAAATTAAACACTTATTGTTATTAGATATCGCTTAACTTTCGGGAAGTGTATGTAGCATAAATACAATTTTACAGCGTTAGAGGGCGGAAAATTTAATAAGAAACTTATGGGTTGTTTAATGAGAAGTTATACATCGAAGGTATATAACGTTATAAGAAAGTTCGACGCCGTTGCGCAGCGAGCTATATTGTCTCGTATTGATCAACGATGCAACGATCTTATCTACTTAGTGGCAGAGGAACAGCATTAAATGAACAAAGTTCTGATACTGGACCACCGTCTTGGTAGACTTGGAAGCCGAAATTTAATTATTTTTCCCAACTGCACATATTTTACTCAAGTTTAATTGTCTACAAGGTAAATGGGAGAAAGATATAAACCTGAAGAAATTATGTAATAAGATTCGATTTCACGCACGAGCGTCCGCGTGTAATCGAGTATGAGTGCCGCCGCTTGATCGTAT
>JAPYZP010003624.1:0-14100 GCA_030522985.1 Torymus sinensis | reverse complement strand
CATTATTACACGGCGTTTAGCGCCCTCGCTGCGCTCGGGCGCTAACCTCACGCCGTGCAATAATAGGCCACTTAAGGCACACGTATCGTAATGTACTATGATTGGATATTCGTGTCTTGCGCGGATGAAACCTTTCATAAACTAACGAAGTGAATTGCTCCCGGAAATTGAGTTCGTCAATTTAACACGCGATCGTATCGGCGAAAGAGATAATCAAGGCAATTATGTACATACCAGCATTGAGACTCGCACATCGCCTAATATAATTAAAATTGCCGTTATCGATCGTAAAGGCTAATATTTCAATTTATTGATGGGAGAAATTGTAGACTTGAAGGGATATATTTTGCACAGAAGAAGGATGGTGTCGATAACGTGAAGAATCATATAGCTGTTTATGATATTGATAAAAATTTACAATTATTATATTCAACTATAACAGTTAAATTATACAAACATATTTGTTCTCTTTTTATTCAAAAATATAATTAGCCAAATGAATAGCCTCTCAAACATACAGAATCAACACGCGTAAAAAAGCCTCTAAAATTCGTTTCTAAACACGCATAACAACAAATTTTATAAAAAAGCAACCACGCCCAAAAAAAATCGGAACTACCACCATATGCGGATCCCGCACAATTCGTACATCAAACTTATCTCTAACGGCACGCCCAACTATAGCTGAAATAATCGCCGCCGTCGTCGCTCCTGGCAGCCAAAAATTCCGCGCAGCCACACACATGTATACACACCCGTCAACTTCCTGAACCCGGCGCCGCAGCTTTCCATTCTCGGCTAACAACCGTCACCGCGGGGTGAGGCCATCACGTACATACACACAATTGGCCGGCTGCCCGTCGTTGTTCTCGCCGCATCACGCTTCTCACGTGTGCATCTGCGCCTCCTCCGCGTCTGTTGCTGCTGTCCATGAATTTTGCACTCGCAAATGGCCGATGACCCCCTATGTCTTTTCATGCTTTCTATATAGAAATTTCCAGAAAGCAAGCGCGCGCGCTACTGTCTTAATCTTTAATCCCGCGGGTGCTTTACGGCCGCTGAATAAGGCATGTGCGCGCGCACGCGGGTGGGCTTAACTTTTCGGACGTGGCCGGCGTCGAAATTCGCTCGGCAGTGGATGTATGTGCATGCGAGTTGCAGAGAAAGGATCGATGAGGAAGTTCGCGCTGCTTACGTAGGATATGCGTACGGAGTGGCAGTGCATGGTTAATAATGGAGCGGCGATTGAACGGCAAATTAATTTTTGGGGTACGGGTTAGTCACTGGGACGGAGAGAGTGCACGACGATTGATTAAATATGTAGAGGATCAGGGTCGATTTTTGGGGCTGATTCTGCGACGAGGCCGGTACAGTTTTTAGGTCGTAATTTAATCTCTTTGTGTCGTGTATAAGTCGGGAATATAATAGAGCTTTTAATTATGACTCTGGGATGTATTGTATCAAGGTTATCTTATTCATGTCAAAATTTGGGTTAAACTTTCGGACTAGTTTTTTTTTACATTCGAGATATAAGAGTTTTTATGTAGTAAAAAAGAGTATTTGATAATTTATTGTCAGGATTTCACTGCGTTACTTTTGAAATCAATTTATGAAAAAATTAATTCGCTTTAGCATTTTTATGATATCGATTTCGCACGCAATGAAGTAAAGGTGTGTACTGTGTAAAATATCGTGCTAAGCTGGGGATATATTATGTTATGGGTTCATCCGCCCGTATTTTTAGTATACTTCAGCAGGATTTATCGCATTCCCTTTGTTTTCAAAATTTAATTTTTCATTACGGCATGAATGTTATTATTATGAAACATTTTACATAATCTCTTGTGGATAAAAATGTCAGATTAATTAATTAAACTAACCTTTTAATTACTAAAACAAACTTACGAATTTAATTATACATTTATATCGGAATGAAATAGATCACTTGATGAATTATGTAATTCATTTAATTTAATGACTGTGATATGTTGTTCACAAATATTAATTATGTTCAATAATATTAAAGCATCCTGAGGCGGGTTTTCCTAATAGGATTTATCCCACGTGGTTTGCCTATTAGTTTTTCCCCGTCTCACAGGCGTAACCCAGGGCAAATGCGGGATGGTAGATTGTAACTTATTTATTTTGTATTGCGGCAAATGCGGGATGGTAGATTGTAACTTATTTATTTTGTATTGCACAAATAAAAACTATTCTATTCTATTCTATAATTACGATTGTTAATTTATCCATGCGTTTACTTCTTATTAGTCTTACCCACCGTGTAACATTTGCATTATCTTGCACACAATAATTTAAAGTACCGTAAATATTGTTCACCAAATCGAACAACCTTACCGACATTCTCAATTTTTTCGTTAAAACTACGCAGAACTATTGTGAAATTCAAATGACCTGTCAATCTCCAATCCATCTACAACCGTCAGCACGTAAACAGGGAAAACTTTCGTAATCCTCACACTTGCGTCAACCGATTCACTGTAAGTAGACGCGCTCGACTTTGAGAAACCCTCTAATTAATACATGTGCACAAGACGCGCTCGACTTTGAGAAACCCTCTAATTAATACATGTGCACAAGTGCTTCTTCCTCTTCTTCTCCCTATAAACTTCCGCTACCCCAAAGTCGATCGATGCACCGATCGAACGTTCCACCCTCGAAAACTAATTCCCTCCTAAGCGGCCCCGTCTAATCTACATGTACACCGCGACCTTTGCCTAGAAAAGAGGTGAACCGTTGGGAGAAAGCGCGCGGATCGATAGGGAAGAAGACTCTGAGCAAACATAAGCGCGAAAGATAAGCGCGAAAGAGTCACGTGACGCCGCGCGCACGAGGACACAAATGAGTCCGGACCCTCGAAATTCTGGCGCGCCGTAGTCGACCTTGACCGAATGCTTCTTTGCCCGGCGACGACGACGCCCGATATTAGGCTATGTGTACGACGTATGTGTAGCGGATAATGTCCTCGCTTTTTCCGCAGACGGGCGGAGAGAGATGAAAAGCCCCGGATGAATGGATAGATGTCTCTTGCTTTGCTGTTTTTTGTTCTCCCCCGGTGAATGGGGCGACCAGAAACTGGGGCGGTTTTCTTTTCGTTTCAGATTTTCGCTTACTCTACGATTGTGTGCTGCTTTCTTATTGTTCTTGGCGAGGAAACTTTGTTTACGAAATTGTTGAGCTGTGGAATAAGTTGTTGAAAAATATATCTTAATTTAAAATAGTTTTAGCACTTGATTTCTGTTTTTATCGTCTGTAAAGTGGGTATTTTATTTTTGTGTGATAATTATGCTGCATTATCAATTAGAAATATATGTTATAAGTATGGAAACATTCAAAGAAATGTAAACAATAATAATTCCAAGGAGTACATATATGTTTTATAGAGATTTAAAAAAAGAAGAAATGCTATAAAAACAACATTTTCAGAAGAAGTTGAAACTAGTGAAACAATGGCACGTTGGAAACAATTAACCAAGAAACAACGAATTTTTAAATTTTGAAAAATGCTTCTTACTTCAATGTTATTTTTCCAGAAGATGTACGATATAGGCAACTATGTCTCACTCATTACAATCAAACACCGTGTGCTATAGCAATTTCCAAATGAAAAATGCTGGACTTAGTGGACTATTTCATGGGTGACGTAAAATTAGGTCGTGTAAAGGGGGTTACATATATATGCGAGCACTTGTGCCATAGTTTTGAACTTTGCTACGTACGTATCTGAACAGCTATATATTATGGACTATCTAAGAGTCGTAAAGAACTTCGTATTATTTGGCTCGTGTAAACGAATATGGTAATTGTAAAGTGTTTCTTTACTTCATTATTTGGAGATTGATTAATATAATCAAATCTAAATTATCACTGGTCTTAAACGAATATTTATGGAGTAGTTTAGTTATAGTATTTATTAAAAAGAAATTTAAATAATCAGTTAATATATATGAACTTTTCCAAGATATATATATTGAACAATTTTAAATTGCCGTCACGCTTGCTTATGTGTGCGCATAGAATAAATCAATCTTCAATTTCAATTTACTTCTTTTCACTTGCGATGTTCTCGCGAAGAATTTTAAAAAGGAATTAATTCCCTATACACGATATACATAATCAAATTCTTTTTATAGCGCTATCTTTACCATCAAGAAGCATTAGACACAAAATAATGTGTGCTTATCTATCCCTACAATTACGAGGAATAATCTATCTTTGTCCCAAACAACATTTGTTCTACTCAAATTAAAGGTCGACAGATATAACCCTACTCGCGAGAAATAAATCACATCTCGTACCCTTAAAGCCAGCGACACGCTATATTTATAACCCTCCGAAGAACAAAGTCCAATTACTCCCCCGAAAAAAACGAAACACATGATATCGCGCATCATCAATCTTCAAAGCCGAAGAATAAAAAAAACAACGTACATCCACGAAACTGCTCAGCCAGCAGAGAACAACTCTCCGGAGCGGAGCCAAAAAACGGAGCCGAAACAAACCCTCCTCGAATCGAGCGCACTCAGCTGGAGCTGGCGAATAATAATCTTCGTTTATTCGAGCCTCCCCTCTCTTAAACACGCCAGATAACCGCGAGATATTAGATAAATCATGGGCGGCACACTCTCTTCCTCCTGCGGCGCTAATTACCCGCCGCTGCAAAGTGCCGCGCGCTCGAAAGGGCGCTCGAGATAAATTGCGCCACCCGCCGCTACTACTACCACTACTGTATTTATAGGCGACGCTCGCGTGAGAATCCCCCGAAGGCAGCGCTTTTTGCATTATTGTGCGCCGCGGCAGCTCTGCCGGGACAATAGGCTTGTGAGCGAGCGAGCGACAGCGAGGGAGAGAGGAAATTTCGCTACGGTAAAGGAAGAGAGAATGCGAGCGTTTCTTCATTTATCCCTGTAGCGGGGGTGCAGTTATGACGCTCGCGACGGGACGTTTTCCTTCCGTTTTTACGAGGCGGTAAAAGGGCCGTTAGGGGGGAGAGAGGCTTTGAGCGCACCGTTTATCGGTTTCCGCTTTGGATTCGATTCGCGGTTTTCCGCGGTTACCGTACGTGCGGCTGTACATTGGAGTGTATGGGTGGAGGAAGGGAGAGCGAATGTGGGACCTTTAAAGTGCGGCTGGAGGTTAGCAGGACGGATAGAAAATGGCGCGATTTTAGTAGTGTGAAATTTCCGAAAATAGTTTTAGAAAATATATGTGAATTTTGGGGTAGGCAGTAATGTAGCAACATGTCCTAATTTCGAAGTGCTACGTAAAATTTTAGTCTTAGGACCTTTCCATCTAATCGAAACATCTTGCACCGGGGAAAGCCTGTAAAGCTCGTCGTTTCCTTTCAAAATCCTTTTAAAATTATGGGATTTCTCGTCCTTGAAAGAGCTTTTCCAGGTTACACTGCGTAAGGTGACTTACTCGAACCTAAATTGCACCTCCAACTTCTAAAATCTTGAAATAAACTATATATAACTTGAGGAAAAGAAAATTTTCTGTTCTAAAATATTTGTGGTTTAAAATATTTATTATACTTTTTTTAATACTATAATAAGTAGCCACAGATACATGAAGTTTCGAAATTTTACAGTGAATCAGAGGTAACTTTTTCTTTTTAACATTACAAGAGAGATTGTCTTGTGAATTTTTACAGCTTCCATGTATTTTATAGCAGGTGAAGAATACTGCAAGTGATAACATTTTTACGGGTAACCTGTTTATCATCCTGGTATATTAGAACTTTAGTTAGACTGGCGTTTTACTGGACTTTTCATTATTTTTGTCTCAATGCAACAAAGTTTTTTGAATTAAAAACTTCCATAATTCATCCGACCAGATAAAAAGGCCGAAGGAAGCCCTTTATAATAAGCAAACTTAAATGTGAAAGACAGAAAAGTGCTAAGCAAGAGACCCCAGTACAATTTAATTCGTATTACCTCATTTAAATCTTGCATTTCAAAGAAACATCCAACTTTCCCATCGGAAAACCCTCGCTGCTCCCCATTATGACTACAGTCCCCATCAAAATCCGATAACATATTCTATCATGACGCCACTTCTCGCGCAGCCTGCGCCCATAAAAACTTTTATAACCGACTGCTATTCTCTCCCATCGACGTACACCAAAACACTTGCCGCTCCCTCGACAACTACACGAAAACTTTCACACTACAGCACCCCCGAAGAACTATCCGTCGAATTTATACTCCCGCCGATGAACATTGCACACAAAGCCCCTATCCAATCCTCGCCCTCGTATTATCCATCTCTACCTATACCAACTCTCCTCGTGGGGTTGGGGTGTTGTATATCTCCGACGACGATCTGGCTCGCGTGACGAAAGAGGGAGAGAAAGCAGCCGGAAGAGAAAAACTGTTGCGCGCGCGCCTGCACGCAGGCAGCCCGACGGTCGCGGCTGCGCGGCCAGGCTGACTGTTCAGCGGCGCGTTTGGCAGTGACAGGTTCGGTGTATACACTCGCGTGAAATTATGATGCCGAAGTAGAGGGAGAGGGTGTGTTTTGAGCGAGGGAGATTCGTCGAACAAGGGTAATGGGAATATCGAGGGCGCGGTGTTCGACATGAAGGATTATTAATGGTGTCAGGAGGTTTTTAATTAATAGCTTCGATGTGCTGGACTATAGAATTTTTATTGACGAAATGTATGGATTTGGAGTTCAATGCTGTGCGTGACTGACACATTTTGTATAAAAATTTTATTGAAAATTTAACTAAATGTCAATTTTGACTGATAATCGATAATTTTCCATTTGAATTTTCTTTTTTTATAGCTCCGCAAACAATTTCGCAAATAATTTCAAAATTATTTAAGGGTTAACCTTAATATATCAATACCAGATGCAATTCATGGACATGTGATTTAATATTTTAGCTGAAACAAAAGTTGTTGCAATTTGTGTATTAAAAGATTATAATGTATATAAATACATTTCATGAAAAAGCTGACGGCAAGGGATTGAATGTGAAATAAAATAATTAGTATTCTGACATGTTAGTACTTGAATATTATTTTTAAAAAGCTAGAAAGAAGTATTTGTGACTATTAGTAGCATTTCAGTTACAATTTCAGAAGGCACTAACTTCTTATTTACGTAGACATGTTCTGTTTATCCTTAGGCACTTTAAATGCAGATAGTTACTACTTTAGTTTATTTTCTTTTTTCCATGTATAGTGTAGGTTTACTTTGGTATACTACGTCGTTCCTGTACGTATACGAGGATCACATAGCTCTTGAACTCCTTTTTTCTTTTTAGATTTCGTGATCGATCGAATAAACTTCCTCGCTGTTTTTTTAACAAAGGAAATATTTTGAAATGTAAAATCATGGAAATTCTCATCTTTCGGAATACTATAAATATATAAATTGAATGAAAAGTGAATAGGTAATTACCCTTTTTGCTAATCAATTTCACTTAGGTAAGTTTATATAGTTACAAAACAACTCACTACTATACTTTATGTATACGTACCAATGAAAAAGAAAGTTAAATCGAGATATATATACAGTAAATACAATAAATGACTGTCGTTTCTACCTACTGCCCTTTCCTGTTATCGGAAACATTAACGTCAGTAATAATATGATAATAAATTGGGTAACAGCTTGTACTGCTCATTTAATGAACATTCCCCTTTCCTTTAGTATCCTTTACCTCTAGTTTACCAATCCCTACAGTTACAATTAAAAAACTAAACCTTGCAAACACCATCACTCACGCTCCACACCCACACTTCCGGACCCACGTAAATAATCGAATTATCCGGGAAAAGCGCAGCAACAACAAACGTCCGGGTTTTTCCGCAAACCGCATAACTCACCCGTGACTGTCAAACGACTCTCGACCGGCCGACTGTACACGCACGCGGGGGTTTATCGATCACCGTGTGCCACCCCCGTCGCGTGCACGTGTACTCGCGTGTGAGCGAGACAGAGAGAGTAAGATAGAAACAGTAGAGAGAAAATGAGGAGAGAGCGCGTCGACCCGAGGCAAAGGGCGTGAACTATGACGACTGGGCGCAGCGCGCATTCCTATAAGCCGCGCGCGGTAACTCTAATTCTAAGTCCTCGCAGGTGCCGTTATAGGCCTGATTTATAGGACTCTCGGGCATATTAGACGCGTCGTTGTATAATAACGCCGGGGGAAGGGAGGGAGGAAGGGGAGAGCTAGAAGTGGCTAATGAAGGTTACGAGTTCCGTCGTGTAAGTATAGCAGTTTTTTTCGTCCTTTGGTTATGTTATTTGTGCGTTTTAATTAGTGGAGCTTAGAAGAGGCGAGGAAAGAGTTTTTAATGGTTAGTAGGTTTTCCTGTTGTACAGAGGTGGAGAGTGGGGGCGTTATTTTTAGCATATCGTGGCTGTTGTGGCTGCGCGAGTTTTATTTTTTGGCCGTTATTCAGGAATTTTTTCGGCGAAGTTAATTTGAAAATGGAGTGCCTGACAAATGTTTTCTTTTTTGGTATTGCTTTAGCGTGTGGTAGTGTTTTAAATTGACGTTAACGTAATAAACGCTTTAGTTGGTCATTTTTATTGCTGTCATTTTGCTTAAGGTTTTACAAGACTTTTCAGATAATTGAATATCAATTTTCTAATAATATGATTAAAGTTTAATTCGTATTAGCATTTAATTTATTAAAGTTTAATTCGTATTACTAATTTAAAACTGTGAAAGTTTGATGCGATCGTATTTTATAGTATCCTAAATAAGTTTTATGCAACTTTTTAAATTTGGAAACTTCATTGGTGTAGATAAGTAAATTTCATAATTACTTGCTGTTTAGCCAAGCTCAAAATATTAATTTCGTAACGAAAATACAGCTGATTTCAAAGATTGGATGTTACACGCAGTTATGGTAGATGATGCTATCTTTATTTAAATTTGAGTGACATCCTGATTACGTAGAAAGATAAATTGATGATCTTGATTGATAGCTTCTATTTTTGTTGCAAATCGTGTCTCCAAACTATTTATAAATCTTTGGATTCAGGTCGAGAGTATGATATACATAGAAAGTAACTCATATTCTTAAAATATGATGAGAATATCAAAAATACTCATATTTCGTTTAAATCAAGGCGATACAAAAATTTATCCACAAAATTTATAAAATCAATTAAAATACCTTTAAACCATACCTTCAACCGTTAACTCCGAAAGTTTCAATCTGAAAATAACTGTCGTCTATTAATGGTCTCGATCTAATTAAATTCCCCACTTCCAGTTGGCGAAACTCAGACCTAATAATCCGGCTCGGCTGAACTTTGATCAAGAAATCACGCGGGATTATACTCTGCTCTAATGGGGACGCAGCTAACCCAAGAACAGTCTAAGTCGTTTTTACGCGCGCGCACTTCTGAAACTTGTGCAACGACGCACAAACGCACGTCTCTAAAGTAACGCTCCCGTGTCGCTTTTCATTCCATTGGGAGGATGGGAGGGAGCGGGGCCGACGCAGAAAGAGCTTTGTACGCTCCGTGACTCTTGTTTTAATAAGTTTGTTCATGCAGGCCGGGGTTGAAGTTGGGACTCGCCAGGGCGACAGTTGCACGTACGAGAAGCAAGTTTCGGTATGTGTGAGAGCATAGAGACGCATCAAAGACATGTCACGAGTCGTGCCCTTGTCAGCCTTTGAATTCTTTGAGACCTGTTGTATCAAGTGCGCTAGGTGAAGTTGTCATCGGAAAACGATAGAGCAGCATGGAAGCTTACATTCCGATGATAGAAAGCGATGAAGGGTAGAGGTGAAATTGAACCTGTCTATTCACGTGAGCTGTGAAGATTGAAGATATTTCTTTGTGAGAAAATCATGCCAATGCTGGTGAAGTATTCTCGTTTTCACGATTACTTTATTAAAGTTCGTATGAAATTTTATTACGATGTCTAAGAAGTTTTGAAGTATGTGAACTTTGCCAGGTAAAGTTTTACACTACTGGAACTTACTTCGCGGGGAAAGTATTTGAACGGATGAATTATTTTCAGAAAAGTCTAAGTTGCGTTTAACAACCGAAATCGTCATGTTACAAATGTACTGACAGAAACATTATCTTCAAGATTCCAGTACAGATTATCTTTAGATTTTTAAAAAGCTTTTTCCCCTCATAGGAATAAAGTAAAGTCATATAATTAGAAAAGTCAATTATAATTAACCCGTAAAAGTATCGAAATGAAATAGTTATTTTAAGTGCAAGTCTGATATTAATATTGGCGTCGGATAATTCGCTAAAGCATTAAAAATCGCAATAATGAAATCTATTATTTTGCTTCGGACGTGAGTTGATTACTGCACTTAACGGCTCCATTAATATTAGAGGCACGACAAAATCGCAACAATGTGTTAAGCCCGGAGGCAAGGAAAATCTTTTCACTTACCTCAATAGCAAGGAGATTGTATGGGGCGGAAAGCCTTGAGGCCTTCTTAAATTAGCTAAGTGTTCGCGTATGTAGACACTTTAGAGGAAGTTTAAAGCGCTTTTCCCATATAAATCACCCCTTACCGCTCAATCTAATCGAGCCTCAAGTTTAATTTAAAAATGCTTCTACCCTACTTTTCCCGGCTCTTATAAAATTGCTCGTTCACAATCACGAATTAAGAGACACTTTACTTCTAATATTGTTACAACGAAATTCCATTCACCAGTACATCCCCGAAACAATTCTTACTTTCCTCAACTCCTCATTATCTCGGCAGTCGGATTATTGACTATCTGTAATTGCCTCTCCTAATTACTCCCTGAAACCACAATACAGCCGTAACAAAACTCACAGTGCGCTGCCGTGCATTCCGATTTCGAAGGCTAATCAAAGCCACCTCGTAACTAACTTTAAAGGGCCGTCGCGCGTTTATTACAGAGTATCGAACGCAACAAACTCTCTCGCTCTCTCATCTTCTCTCCAACTGTAATCAAAGACACAGAGAGCTTTCGCGCGAATCGGAGCAACGAAATAGACACTATTCACCACCACTGCAGTAACAATCTACCGCTGCGCGCATCCCTAATTAAATTCAGTATTATAATTAACGAGCTAGCTTGGATGTATAAACAAGAGTCAGTGGCGTCCTTCTGCTAGTAGGGACACATTAATTCGCAGCGCAAGCTCTCCCAATGTAATTTTAAGGGTTTCTGGGAGCAAGCCCCATTACACTCGCCTAATCGTGGCCCGCACACTCGAGCGTAGACGCCGCAGATCGTAGATCGGGTAACATGCGGAGAGACTTGTGGTGGTAGAAGTAGTAATGGGGCGCTCGAAAATGATGAAAGGTAGTTACGTAGGTACGGGGGGCTGGATTTTGGAATTCAGACGACGTTTGGTTGTGAAATTGTGCTGAAGAACGAGATAGCTGGCTCCTCTCGGTTGGGAATGTAGGTTAATACGGTCTTGAAAGGAGGAAGCGGGGCCGAATCTTGCGTGTGCATTTGTACGACGAAGTTTTGGAAAAATAATTTATTGGTACACAGGCTGCCTGAGTGCATGGTCGGTTCAGATAACAAGTGTTATTGCAGTTAGCTGAGAACAAGCCAGTAACGGGAAAAAGTAATCTCGGAACTTTAGTGTACCGATTGAAATGTACTGTCCTTTGATGGAAAGCAAAGCTAAATTTTATTTTTAGATGTGCACCGGAAATGGAAACTATATAAAAAAGAACTTTTGCTACAATATTAAAAATAAGTGAAAGAATAATACATAATGATTTTCATCAATTCCGAAAACCCTTTTGTTATGATCTATAAATTAATTAACTATACCGTCTATTTACGACAGACTCCCATTCACCGCGTCTACTTTCCTCATGTTAATCCACAGTAGCGTCGGAAAGGCACTCAAGCTCGTAGATTCCGCGCTTGTAATTTTCAGGTCGGAATTACCGTTATTGTCCTCTGGGCATCTTTCTCTCCCTCCATGAAAGGCTTGTTGAGTGTTCACGCGCGCCGTCTATAGAAATACAGCGGCAGCAGCTAACTCTGTAGTCGAAGTTGTCGCATTATATGTACCATAAATTGCACTATTGGCACTTTCATTTTAGTAATCTCTCCTGGGAAACCGTCGTGCAGTAGTTTCACTAAACTGATCGTAGATAATATTTCTTGGATGGGTTCGGTTGTAAACCTGGGGTTTATTTTATTGCTGTGAAAATGATTTTCTAGAAACGAAGTGGAAACTTGAGTATTCCTAAAATGGGAATATAAGAACATGATAGTTGGAATGCACACGTACTGAAGACTTTAATTTGAGTCCTTAAAACTTTTCAATCGCTATAAACTTTATTTTACTTAAGCTGGGCGACATTAAATTGCGCTAGATAGGATCTAACGTTATTGTTGGATCGTTTCCAGAATCCATTACACGTGAAAAGTATCTTTGCTCGTCGAGAGTTAAGCAGGGGTAAAAAGTAGGAATGCAAAAACCGAGACAGCTAAATGGAAAACTGTAGCTCAGACCTGAAAATGACCTCGAAGACATTTTCTAAAAACAGCAAATGGGTAGATATAATGCTCGGATACACACCGAGTGCATAGATGAATAAAATTACCGCGTAAGTAGAATGCGCGGAATTCGTCGCAAATAAACAGTATTACGGCTGGAAGTCGATGTACGTTGCGTAACAGTAAGCCCGATAGAGTGATAAGAGCGTCACTTTAAATATGAATGTCAGGCAGAAGTGGAGTGCATCGCGTTCGGCAACGACTTTTCCGAGCATTTACATTTTAAAGTAAATTTTCTTTCACCTCGGCAGAAAGCGCTGAAAAATGCATTCTATTCAAATGTTACAGTGAAATGTAATCAAATTTGTTCGAACTTTTTGAAATACGCAAAATTG
The DNA here is from genome assembly GCA_030522985.1 of Torymus sinensis. NCBI lineage: Eukaryota > Metazoa > Arthropoda > Insecta > Hymenoptera > Torymidae > Torymus > Torymus sinensis. The sequence goes on along the minus strand of JAPYZP010003624.1, from coordinate 1,243 downwards.
ATCGACTGCACTATAAAAGATTCACCTTAACTTTTTTGTATGGCATCGAAACACATTTTTTATTATAGCTATTGTCTACTATATAAAAAATCATTCTTCAATATTCTAATAGATATTTCTCTTTTTTGTTCCAGGTAAGTGTCCATACCAGCTCATATCGATTCTTTTTCTGCCTAAGTCGTAAGTATGATAATAAGCAATTTATCTAAAACGTTTTACATGCTCTAAAGTGATTTTCACTTTAATCGTCTGCAAACTATCTTATCGACAATCTAGTGCATCTGAAGCCTTTTTAGTCCTTCTCCCGATGCAAACCAAAGATAGGCTACGAACCTCGCAAAATTTGCATAGCAGTAACATTTACCTAGTCCCTTCCAATAGCACACTCTTCCAGCACGCGGCTAAGCCGTAGCTATTGTTATAGATGTCGAAACAGGACGTTTCAGGCCTCGTTAAAATTGCTCAACGAAGCCTAGACCAATGGGATGGGGCATTGAAGCGATTCAAACAATATACACATGCGTATGTGCAAATACGATAAAGTAACGATATTTCGAGGTTTAACTGGAAGCTATCAAAATTTTTCTTGAATATCAATATCTGAATATTTCACGTCAACCTACCTATCCTTTACACCGCACCCCATGTCTGTGGTCGAGGATAATTTCCAACTTCCGTTCACAAATAACTAGCTTCGTATATCATCATCATGCACAACGAACGAATTGTTCCATCCAAGCAACCTAACACCAGCTAACCACGAAATCCAAGCTCTACCACCACGTCCACCCCGATCACGTGCGGCAGTAGGCGAACTTCATCGAGTCCTCCTCCCCGATGAGCGAACGTCGCTGCTCACGTAGCGGCGTAAATTTTTACGAGGCTCCGGCACGCACGACCAACGTAAACAGGCACGGGGGAGTATGAGGAGCGGAGGGAGAAAGGGGAAAAGGGTCGCCCTGTCGTAACGAGGAAGGGTCGATGTTTACGCGGTTATCATCCCCCAGCCGCAGCTTCTGCGGCGGGCGCCGTTGGCATCGATCCCCCCCCCCCCGGCAACGACTGGCTCTCTCTCTGTTCTGCGAAAATACAACCCCTTCAACGAGCAAGAGCGAGAATCGCTACGTCATTGTCTGGTTGGTGGACTGAACGGACATTACTCGCGCTGAGTGTTGTTCTGCTGGAACACTTCTTTTGGATGGATGGGTCTACGTTAGGGAAGGATACGTGAGTCACTTTACCA
>JAPYZP010003623.1:0-17795 GCA_030522985.1 Torymus sinensis | reverse complement strand
AAGAGAAAATAAAGTTTTATCAATACATTTTATTATCAATATTTTATTTCATTATATTTATATATATTCAATGAAACATAATATTGATTCATGTTTTTACATTAAAAACAATTATTTATTAGTTAATTAAAATTGGAAATGGGATATCATATATAATTTTTACGCGGGAATAGCGAAATTACGTCATGTTTATACATGCATGCGGGTATATAATAATAAAATGAATGCTCCATTAAAAGATTCTGAATTTTGACGATTACATTGAAAATAAAATCTTTTCAACTGAAATTAATTTTAGTTATTTAACAATTTAATAATATTTTCTAACGAATTTTTCATACGTCAATTAAAAATTATCTTGGAGCCTTTGATTTACATAATAAAATCGTTTTTTCGTACGTTTTCAATAATGTTCCATTCGTTAAATGCTCTATTATGCATGCGATGCACCAACATCTTTCATAAACCCTTCATCAAACATTGCACCAGCTAACAGATCTATCACATATTTCCTGTTTTTGCACCAACTCAAATATACGCTTTATTTTATCAAACGGAAGAGTTTCAGACCTCTCAAACGGCGATTTACCACTCTATTTAATCCTCATAAAGCTTTTTCGAAGTTTGAAACTCGGCCCTATCTTAAATTGTAAAATAAATGAGTTACAATAAAAATGAAAGAGAGCAAATAAAACCCGGACAATATGCGCTGCGAGTTTTGTAAAGGAGCCTGTGATGTGTGTGTTGGCAGGAGCGAGCTGAGCTGCTGCTGCTGAGGTACGCGGCGCGCTGGTCGCATCATTACGTCCGGCGTAGGCTCGACCTGGCCGTCGACTCGCAGGAGCGCAACAGAGTCGGCGCGGTCGGCTTGACGGTGCAACCTCCCCGTCATTGTATATCTTCTCGCTGCCCTTGCCAATTCATTGAAGAACACCTTAAGTACAAGCCCAGAGGCAAGTCAACTTTGTGTAGCTTTTTCAAAATGCCAAACTTTGGTTTCCAGTAGAGGGTAATTAAAGAGAACGTCGTTAGATATATACTATAACGATCGTATACAAACGCGAGCAAGTGGCAAGAAATTATGGCTATACTTAAATATAGGCGTAAATGCTTTTCGTTCCTATATATGTTTGTAATCGTAGCGTACACAGTTGTACCTACGCAAGTACTTTGTTTTCATTCCGAGCTGGGCATTGGTTTGAATTTCAATTTAACTTTCTTATTTAATATAATGAGAAAAAAATTACAGAATCTCCGTAAAATAATTTAAAATTTTTGCGTGAAAAGTCCGATAAAATTAGATTTTCTTTTCTTAATGAATCAAATCAATTTGAAGAACGATAATCAAAAATATCAAAAGTTAAATTTTAGTATTGTAATATTACTATAACGTGCCTATTGAATGGGATATAAGAAATATTATGTCTGACCATATCACAAAACTCTACTTTCAGATAATAAATTTTTGATACTATGTTTGTATTTTAAGCACTGAGATACATTTAAGGATAAAAAACATACTTCCATCATATAGAAAGCTAGAAGTACGAAAAACCCATACTTCAATAGGATTATAATGGAGAATACTACGGAAAGTTGAAAAAAAAAATTTGTCAGATTTAAAATAATGTTGTGTACGTAGATGTGAATAATTTCTAATATAACATTGCAATTTTTAGTTTTAAGAATCTAAAAATTATTTTCTCTTTTTGTAACATTTGAGTTACGAAAGTTATGTGTTGCATTGTTTAAATTGCAAGATTGCAAAAAATAGCATGTATTACATCATCATGTAAATCAATGCTCAACTCTACTACAAATTTACTTAATTATACAATAACATTACCTCTAATATGTATTATACTTTTTTGTAACATGAGCAAATTATTTTACGCTACAACGATGGTAAACATTTTGTAATTTTCTACAAAACCCCAATTTATCTTGCAGTCCTTGCATTGATAGTAGAATTAAATACGACTGTATACCTATAGGCAGAGGTGTGTAAAACCGCGAATCACCGGACGCGATCCAATTGAATCGACATCTTTGAATTGAGATTAATTTATAAATCATAAAGAAGTTGAATCGTGATTCAGTTTATGATGCCGCAAAAGTTAAACATGATTCAAAATGAAATTGTGCCAGTTAAATTACGATTATAAATCAAAAAAGTTCATTATAACTCGAAGAAAAAAAAGGAAAATAAGAAAAATAACACAATTTCATATATCATTAGCAGTTTTTATTTTCATAAATTTAAGAAAGAAAAACGAAACCTTTAATAATGTTTTTTTCTAAAGTGCTTGAAGTAGGATGACTTTACCAATGTTTGAACAGACACCAGTAAATGAACATTTTTCAATAAAAATAGTTAATAAAAAATATTTTGTATGGTTTTGTCCTCATGAAGCACCTTCCCCCAATTTTAAATACAGAAAAAAGAAAATTTTTGACTGTCTAATATCATAAAAGCATTTTATTTAAGAGATTAAACATATCAAGTGACTCGTTCAGTCTCTGGACTCAAATGTTCATTTACTAATGAAGTCACCCTATAGCAAGACGTAAGTAATACTGTAAAAAAATGTTTTAATCTATACACACTTAAATCTTATTATTTTTTGGATTGATTAAATTAGGTTGCCGTTCATTTTGCAATCCGTAAAACTGAAATTCTGACTCATTTTGTAAATTAAATCTAATCTACTGCAGTTCAATTTCTTTGATACTAATCAATCGTAATATGTAAATTGCGATTTAATTTTCGTTATTGTTAAGCATGTTACTACGTTCATTTCAAGTAAACAGTTTTAAAAAATACGTACGACTTTAAATCATTGTTGTCGTTTTTCCGCTGATTCAGGTAAACCTCTGTTGATAGGAGTATCTTCTCACACATAGTTGCCTTGAAAGATATAGATATTTTATGAACCATCGTACCAGTAGTACATGTCACAACAAAATATCTATATTTTAAACAGATAAACTAAACATATATATATGCCATTTATTGACACCATCAAGTGGTACAAACATTATTTTGTTTATTATATTTTTGAAAATTGTTTATAACGCAAGGATCTCGTAAAGCAAGTGCGTTCAAAGTGTGCCGCCTAGCTTTCTATGAATTCTAACCGACTTCAAGATCTAATAATTTAATGCTATTAACAAAATATCTATAAAAGTTTTTTTATCGTTAGTTAACACTAATACTTACTAATAAATCTGAAATTTTGTTTATAATTTTTAAGTTTACAAATGCGGTTGCGATTCTTATTTCAAAATACTAATAGTATACTTGATTTTCTCACAATACACACTAATATTATATATTTTGAATAAATTTACATAAATACGTTATAAGCATTGTAATTCGCACTAATATTGATCCTGTGACAATATTTTCAGCACAACTAAATTAACATGTTAACACTGATTACTAGCTTTATTTTTAAAAAGGACTCATATTTACATAGTATACATGTATTGGCTTTTAAAACCTTATCTGCTGAAATCTGAATAGCATGTCTGATTTAAGAGACTGATTGTAAATCATTTGAAATAATGAAAAAAAGCAGGTTTGTGAAAAAAGTTCTTGTTATCAGTTATTTATTGTATTAGTTATATTTATATGATATAACTATAATACCTTATGTAACAAGGGGCGTAAGTAGCAGATTTTTTCCGCGGATGGGTTTACTTCCAGAGCGCCAAGATCTTGCAGTAATCACCCGAGCGAAAAATCTTATTCGTGAGGGCAGTAACCACTAACCACCCGAGAGAAAAATTTACTTTCGTCCCGTGATACATATAGTATTTTATTCCCATCTCCACTATAATGGCCACTTTATTGATTTATAAAACGTGACAAAAAGTAACGTTTAATTCCTTCATTTACTTTATTCCCTGATTTTGCAGGAAGTAGAGTACGTTATTTTCTGATCTTGCAGGGAATAATGTACATTCTTCCCTGGTTTTTAGGAAATAAACTACTTTATTCCCACATTTTAATAATACAGTAACATCGTCTAAATTTTTATATTTGTAGTAAATTTGGTTAAAACTAAGAAAATTATAACTCATAAATACAAAATAACTTTTCAAATCTATAAATTGGCCACAATGGAGATGGGAATAAAGTGCTATGTGTAACACGGGCGTAAAGTCGATCATGCCCTTGGGTAATCACTGCCCTCGCTCACTCGGGTCGGTGAACTCACCCGCGGGAATAATCGACGACTTTCGTCCCTTGTCACATAATGTACTATATTATAAGTACTTACATATTTCCGTAAAAGCTTGATAAAACTTTTGAACACAATTTTACCTATTTAAAACCAGTGAGGGAAAATGATATTAAACTTGAATAATTTTATTAACATAGTTATACTATAACTAGTTATATTAATTTGTTTTTATATTGAGATTATACTTTGTTATTAAATCGATTAGAAATAATAAACTTTCAATATAGTTATAATTTTATAATATCAGCTCTTATTTGGTAATTTTTTAATTTTTCTATAAGCTTTTACTAACTACCTTGTTGCCTATATGTAATTGTTGCTGCTAATACAAAATCTGTAAATTGCAATCGAATTAACTTATGCAGTTATTGAGTTATACAAAAATGATTAAATTTATGCACTCTTAATTCCAATATAAAAAAAGGAATTAAATTGAACTCCTTACTAAAAAATGTGATTCCATTGCAATTTATGTTTTAAGTAAAAATGCTTTTGCTTTATAGAACATAATTAATGTATCTGCAAAATCCGTCCTTAGTTGTAGATAATTTTTTTAAATGAATAAGAAAATTATGTATTAGAAAATCATTTTTGTACTTAGTGTGCATACTGTATACTGAAAAGGTTCAGTGCTATACACGAAAAAGACAGATTTATCTAAAAGTCAATTTTAGTAGTTTGAAAAATAAAATAAAAATAAATTTTATTTAGTCATATTTAATATATTAGGTATGTAGTGTACTAATTCAAATGATATATAAAAGAAGTGTCCAGAGGAACTTAATAGCGTACGCGAAAAAAATAAGAAAATAGCGCATCGCGAAACCCCCCACTCTTTGATGCGGTACATGACATTATATTTGAATATTTATTATTTACGAAAATAAATTTTTAACACAGTACGTATTTACTTATGATATAACAAAGACTTTATACATTTTTACGAAGACAAAAATAAGTATATATGTTTTGGATCATAAAAAACAAGGAAGTTTCATAGGGATATATGATTTGAACAATAATTAACGATACAAATATGTACCATGTTGAATCTCAAGCAAGCAAACCATGGTATATTTATTTACCATGTAAGTAGCACTGAACCTGAAGACAAGCATATAAACCGAATTGTAGAGAATAAAAGATATAATATTTATATTTTACGGGAAATACCGTTTAATACATAACTATTAAAATCATATATATTATAAAACAGTTATATCCATATAAGCACATCTTATATGAAAAATTCTATAAAAAAAAATTTATAGCTGTTATTGTTTTTTTTTAGATTATAATTGTAATGTTAAAATTATCTTTGTGATTATATTTACTTATATATTTTTATAAATACATGCATATCTATGTCACCAAATTGTCATTGCATTTATTTATTCAATTCAAATTATTTGAATTGGGTATCCCAAACACAGTAATATTCCGTTATCCTCTACATCCTTAATTAAATAATTTCCACTGAAATTTAAATTTTCATAACAGTTCAAAGCAAGATTTGTAAGTTTATTTACTTTTATAAAAAAATAACTTTCAAGTTAAAACTAAGTATTGGGTTATCATTAGGTGAAAAACTATTATCTAATTATCAAATGATTGTTTACATGATTGTACAGCGGTTTGGCTCTTAATCATATCAATTCTAATACTATCCTGAACTACTAAACTAACAATTGATCGCACGCAGCTGGACAAAGATGGTGGCACGACTTATATTTTTCTACAACCTACACACTTTGAATGCATAAAATTATTCAATTTTTAAATACATGTGAGTATTTTAATAAATTTTGATGAATTTATTAAACTGCATGGCATTTTAGTAAAAATTGTTGTATGAAAATTTGTTACCAAACAATTTGTTTTTTGACACTTCGTGCGCAGGGCTCGATTTCGCACACGCTTGAATAAAAAAGCATGCGCTAAATCAAGCTGTTTAGACGTCGTATCAAAAAATACTGTTCGATACACGAGCGCGAAGGTGATTTAGCTCGTGTGACCTTTTCACCCTCGCTACGCTCGGGGCAGAATCGTCCACACCAGCATAAAATCATTTTCGCGCACTAGTATGTGTACTATTAATTTAATTGAAATGGATTAAAATGTACTATTAATTTAATTGAAATGGATTTCAAATGTACTATTAATTTAATTGAAATTAATTGAAATGTACTATTAATTTAATTGAAATGAATTGAAATGTACTATTAATTTAATTGAAATTAATTAAAATGTACTATTAATTTAAAAATGTACTATTAATTTAATTGAAATTAATTGAAATGTACTATTAATTTAATTGAAATTAATTAAAATGTACTTTAATTTAATTGAAATTAAATTTTATAAATTATGCATTATATTAATTTATTTTTGTTTCTATTGTATTTGTTTTTTATTGTATTGATTTTATCATTATAGGATACCCTCCAGGATTGACATGGTGTGCATACCTTTCTGACCCAGTATTAAGATATGACATGCCAACACATGAGTATCCTCCACGTAGTTGATTTAAGTTTGTTGAGAAATTGTATATTTTTAGAAAGAAAAATAAAATAACTTTATAAATATTTGTCTTTATTTTATTATTTATTTACAAATATACAAACTATTCTTAGAAGGTTCTCCTTAAACATCAAATTTTGAATAATCTGTTTTAATTTTGTTTCTACTGTAATATATTCATAAATAAAATATTATCATTAAGAAGTTTTTTTTTTCAGTAATTAAATGTAATTGTTTCAAGTAATTTTTAATCGCATATGGACGCTACATACAGTGAGTGCTCCGAGTGCTCACATGATAGTGCTAATCTTTTAATATTATATAAAACATGAATTTCTGTTTTCGTATTATACATGTACATTATATTTTACAGAATACCTATATATACAATAATATTATTTCAACGAGTAATTAAAAATAAATAATCTCCTCTACTCTTTGACCATGAGATTTATGTATACATAGTATATACATATACAACAATATATAATTTCTCTAGTCAAATATCAAAACAAAACAAACATAAGGTGGGTTGTTTTGTAATTTATACTCGGAATCAATGAAATTTACATCTGACAGACATTTAGCAAGAGTCGTAAATAATATTTAGTCTTAGAATATTGAAATGAAGAATTTACTGAATTAGAGCTGCTTGAGCTTGTTCTTTAATTTCTTCCGTTAATTCAGTTATATTTTGTACATTACATTCTAAATGCTTTTCATCCTCCCTAATTGAATCTTTCAATATTTTTAATTTTTTATTTACATCAAGATACGTTTTGACTTTTTCATAAACATTATTCAGATCATGTAATTCTACTGAAGCACAACTATCGTTGTAGGCTGATTCTAAATAGAAAAATTTTAAATTTTATTATTCATTGTAAATTATCTTGTAAATAAAATTCACAGAAAAAATGTTATATTAATTTTTATACTCAATAAGTAAATTAATATAACTTTCATTCTTTATTAAAGTCTTAACCTTTACCTCGAGCTAAAAGTTTAAATGCCACATCATCTTTATTGGATGAGTTGTTTAAATCTTCCAAAATTTCTTCAATTTTCGGAGGTTCGGGTCTCGGAGGCAGAACATTCTTAAAATTTCCAAACATCATGGATATATTTTTATTTAAATAAATCTTATAAACTAAGTATTGTTATTATCGTGTATCCCGTAACGAGAACACCTGTCGCAGGGGGTTGGGTATAGGCGAGAGCATAGGCTGGTTTCCGAAATTCATTTTATTCTTACATTTGGCAACGTTGGTGGTTTTTAACGGTCGAGAGCAGTCATCTAACAGTAATTTTACGGTTATATGACTTACAATTACAACTTATCTCAATCAGCTGTTGCCGACGTTGCCAAATGTAAGATGAAAATGAATTTTGGAACGCAGGTTCTGCATTTTTATTGTCTATACTAACTTAACCTGATTACGAAAACAAGGAGTGGGGGCATATTTCCACCCACCATAGCGATATTACTGCGCAAAGCTTATGCGTGTTAGTCTTTTGGTTATGTTTTGTCATTTGACAGAACACGTAAACTACATTTGTGATTCTTATTATACTCGTGAAACATTCCTCATAGAAATACAATTTATATATTTGTGAATTGTAAAAGAAATAGCTCTACAACTATGTCGAGAGCGGGAACAAGATTAGATGCTAAGAAAGTTGTAAGTATTCTTAAACATCAACCTTACATACAAAAAATAGAACTCCTCTTTACTAATTATTTCGCTACATTAATAATTCTCAAGATTACTTAATCGAAAATAAATAATTTTATTTCAGAATTCAGAACTTTTTACACTTACATATGGAGCTCTGGTAGCTCAATTGTTAAAAGACTTCGAAAATGTAGATGATGTAAATAAGCAATTAGAAAGAATGGGATACAATATGGGTATCCGTTTGATAGAAGATTTTTTGGCTCGTACAGGTTCAGGTAGATGTTATGACTTTAAAGATACTGCTGACAAAATTCAGACTGGGTTCAAAATATTTTTGGGAATCACACCAACAATTACTAATTGGAGTGTCACAGGTGATGAATTTTCACTGTGCTTTGAAACAAATCCACTAACTGAATTTGTTGAACTACCGGATCATTGCTTAAATTTGAAATACTGTAACATATTACCTGGAGTTTTAAGAGGTGCTTGTGAAATGGTACAAATGGAAATTGCTGCATGGTTCATACAAGATCAATTGAAAAATGATAATGTGACTGAACTAAGAGTGAAATTTATAAAAAGGTTGGAAGACGCCATTCCTGCTGGTGAAGATTAAAAGGAATTTAAATATAATATATCTAAAGTGTAAAATAAGTTGGTTCGTATTGTAAATGTTATATTAATGATCATGTAGTGCATACAAAATAACTACAAAACAATTGTATTACACTTATATTTAATTATTATGTATGAAGTTTATTGAAAAACGTTTCATAAATAGTAAAGTTTTTTTAAAAAATGTGAAGTTTCTTTTTATACTTCTTTTAAATAGGACATGAACTTTTACAAATTTGCATAAAATACAACAGGGCAATGGTCACTTCCAAAGACCTTATCCCTGTTCACAACATCACAAACTTTAGTTTTAATTCTTTCTGAAACAATGAAGTAATCCAATCTCCTAAAACATTTAATTATAATAATTATTAAATGAGAAATTACAATTGACAGAAAAATAAATATTATGACATTACCAGCCAATATTTTTGCTTCTTGAATTTTTAAAATATGACCAAAAAGTGTATGCTCCAGTTTTATCTGGATAAAGAATTCTGAAACTATCAACAAATCCAGCCTTTAGAAAGTCAGTCATTCCATCTCTTTCTTCTTTAGTAAACCCAGCATTTTTAGTATTTGTCTTTGGATTTGTTAAATCTGCAAATAACATAACTATAATAGTTAGTGTCTAATAACTCATTATTAAAATAATTTTTTGTACAGACCAATTTCTTGATGAGCTACATTCATATCACCGCAAATAATAACAGGTTTCTTTTTATCTAATTCTTGAATATGTTTTTTAAAAGCTTCATTCCATTTTAATCGTTTTGGTAATGTTACCAACTTTTGACCAGCATTAGGTACATCTTATAAAAATAATTATATTCAGTATAAATTATAATATTTGACTTTTAGGAAAAAGCTGTTTAAAAATAGAAATACAACTCACAAACATTAATTAAGTAAAAACTTTCATATTCAGCAGTTATAAGCCTTCCTTCATCATCAAATTCTTCATCTTTTAAGCCATATGAAATATCTACAGGCTCATTTTTGGAGTATAAAGCCATTCCACAGTAGCCAGATCTTTTACCTAAAAATAAAAAATATCACTTTAGCAAAATATCTGAATGAGAAGTTTATAATAATTTGAAATACTTACTATCAAGGAAGTAACGTGTATATCCTTCTAACTTTACTTCGTCAGGAATTTTCTTTGTTTCACACTTTGTTTCCTGCAATGCAATGATGTCTGCATCTTCTCGCTTCAAATAATCCATACCATTTTTCTAAAAATAGTTTAAAATAAGCTTCATTTGTTATTTGACGCAAATATCAAACTAATTATTTGAATTTTGTACCTTTAGTACTGCTCTAATTCCTGAAACATTCCATATGCAAATCTTGATATTGGATTTTTCTCCATCAGCATTTAATTTTTCACACTCAAAATTTATTTCATCAAGATTAGATTCTGTTTGATTCATCAGTTTTTTCGGTTCATCAGATTTTGCTTTTTTTGGAGCAGGCTCATCCGTTCCATTTTCATCATCACTGTCATCTTGAGCTCGCTTAGTTTTTCTTGATCTTTTTTCAGTTTTCTTCTTAGAAGTAGTCTCTTCTACTTCGCTCTCATTATCACTTTCATTCTCACTTTCAGCTTTTTTAGGCTTCCTTGACCTTTTTGCTGTTGTTTTCTTTGGGAGAGATTCTTCTATCCCATTTTCATTATCGCTTTCATTTTCACTTTCAGCTTGCTTAGGCTTTCTTGATTTTCTCTCTTCAACTTTTCCAGCAGTTTTTGCCTAAAATAATGAAATTGTAAATCATTTCAAATTAGATATAATTATTTGGATGTAATAATTATATGTTTAATATATCAGTAAAAGATATTCAATTAAATATTTATATCTATAAATGTCAATTTCATACAATTGTTATTTCTTGTCTATTTCTTCATAAAGAAAATAAGTGCATATAATATTCAACTAATTTTTGAGGTCCATTAATATTATAGTTTTATTGAATAGAAATAACACAATGATTAAGACATAATTATAATTTCGTGGTTCATAGTAAAAAAAAAAAAAATTATTATATTATCTCACAATTATTGAAATGAATATTTAATACCTCATATTTACAAAAACAATATTAAATATTATTAACCTTTGCTGGTCGACCCCGTTTTGGCGGCATATTAACGTCTTTTAAGTCCCAAACGAAAGAATATCTTGCAGCTGTTTTCCACTGATGATTTTCCAAAAGGACCTTTGTCCTTCGGAAGGCCTGATTCAAACTATTGCGAAAAAATAGTATAGACCTTAGCGTGACGACATTCACCATTCATGCATTAAATCGTAGCACACAGATAAAAATGCGGATATACTCGTACAAAAATTTATTAATATTCACCCGTAAATTTATTCCACTTTAAAAAAACTTTTTCTAATTGTCGTTCAAGATAAATTGACGTTCTCATATAGGTACGCAGGGTCAACGTTCAACGTCCACTGTTTTCCGAATTCCGAAGTGCGGCGTGCTTCTCTTTTTCGCGCACACGCACACGTTGTCGGCAAAATATTAACGCCGCCCTGTAACAAGAGTTTCAATTCAAGATATCCTTGATGAATTTGTTGAATTGTGACAAAAAAATAGTACTTATTAAAATCTTTTCAAAAAGTACAATAACTTACTTTATTTAAAAGGGAGTACCGGCTCCTCAAGTCCTGAATTTCCAGTAAAGACAACAAAGGACCACCTTTATATGTGTGCCCTATATAGAACTAGACTCAGTGCTGCCTAACCGATGAACTACACGTTACTATTAATGAATTAGGCTGTCCAATTTAAAAAAAATCAAATAATGTAAAAAAGAAATAAGCTTTGAATAAACTTTAATACTTTTGTTAAAAGTATTAGATACTTAATAATAATATTTTAAATATACAAATTTGAATAAAATTTGAGAATGTTTATACTATGGTAGTCATTAAAATTATAAGTACATTAATAAAATCAAGTATTTGTTATCAAAATTTTTTTTGTGGATATGCATAGCGCGATAGAATTTTTTTAAATTTACTATTAATATAAGAAAATTTTTTATTTTCATTATGATATGTATACATAATTTTTGTATGTGTGCGTGCATATATATATATAAGTATAAATAGCGACGGTTTCGAACGCTGAACGCCATCTCTAGTGAGCAGAAAACCAGTGTCCACAGTTCGGTTCGGAGTTGGCTCGCAGCCGCTCACGCTTACCTCTCCACGCCTCCACCTGACAGACGCAACACGCAACTTGACTGCTCTATTGACAGAGTGAATTGCAGCAAACAAAATAAATGCAATCTAAATTGTACGAAAATAATTTAGAAAATCAAAGTTTCTTAAATATTTTGTTTCAGTGTTTCTTCCAATAATATTTTTAAGGTAAAAATGCATTAGTGCTTCTAATGTTTTGCAAATCTAGATTAGTGAGTATATGCAGCATTTATTAAGACTAGATTTTCATAAATATTCTTTAGAAGTATCGATATTAACATTCAACTTCAATTTTCACAGTATCAAAAATGTCTATTTTATTTTTCATTTTTTAATAATAATAATAAATATAACATAGTATATAACCAAGAATAAATAAATTTGTATTTCTTTTAGAGGTTATGTACATTCTAGATTTATAACCTCCAGATAAAAATAAATATAATTAACTATTTTTAATTATTTAATTAACTAATATTGGTATGTAGATAAACATAAACTAAGAAGTAGACAACATATTTTATATCATTTATTTCAAAACTTTACAAAAATCAAAGTTTAATAAAATATTGTGACTCTATTAAATAACATTTTTATTCCTTAAACATTAAAAAACAAATGTGTTTACTTATCTAAGCAGAATATCTATATTAATATATTCTTTTGATTTTTCAGCAGTTTATTGCACGATATCTCCATAATTTATAAAAATGATAGAAATAACATGCAACGACCGACTTGGTAAAAAAGTCAGGGTAAAATGTAATCCAGATGACACTGTTGGAGACCTTAAAAAGTTAATAGCAGCTCAAACTGGAACACACTGGGAAAAAATAGTACTAAAGAAATGGTACACAATTTTCAAAGACCACATAAAATTACAAGACTGTATCCTTTTTTTAAACATTTTGAAATTTTTATCTACATTAGTTTTAAAGCATTAGTCCACTTTAATAATTAAACAAAATATCCTTAATGTAAATTTATAGATGAAATTCATGATGGCATGAATTTAGAGCTGTACTATCAATAAGCAACAACTAGATTTTATCACATTAAATTTAAGACTGTAAGGTAATATATTTTGTAACGTTTCTTTAATTCATAATAATTTGAAAATACAACAATTAAAAAGTTAAAATTCGATAAATTAATTTAGGAAAAATATTATTTTTATCCTTACCCTATTATTTTGATTAAAAATAATTATTGTTAAATGCGCTTCTTTGATTATGACACTATTTGTTAGTGTATCACTCAGTGAGATCACATGTTATTGTGTAACTCCTGTTATATCATACTGTCTAGTAATTCAAATTTATACTATTGGTAACATTAAGTAAAAGAATATTGATAATCTACAAAAATTTTAAACTTTTGTCAGAAAAATAAATATTTCCAAGGTTTCACAAACCACTCTTTGGCTTTAAGCTCATCATTAAGTATTATTTTTTTGTATCTTTAGTAATTTCTTTTAACACCCTTTGTTCAATCAAAAATACTAGGTGTGTGCATTACCTAAAATATACTTGTATATATTCTGCTTCTAAAAATATTTTTTAAAGCTCAATTCTTTGCGCATAAATCTTAAACTATATTAATCGATTTGTTTGAGCTATTACATATCGATTAATTATTTGATTTTATCATGTATTTGTGAGGTATTAATGAGGTCTCTTCAATGTTTCATCAAAACGGCTAATAGGGCTTTCAGGCTCCAATATTACCCTACCGCGATTGCTTAGAAAATCTCTTATATGTTGAACAATTAAGTCAATGGCCACTGAAACAAAACGGAAAAAAGGAGAAAAACTATTTAATTCGATATTGGTTAATAAAGTATATTTTATAAAATGTAGTTACAAATTCAAGTTTTATGTAACATGCAATTGTATTGATTGCACTGAAAACAACTGCAATTAAATATATTTTTTCTCAAACAGACACAGAATTATATAATTGCAGTAAAAAAGTATGTTTTGCTTTTGGTTGATAACAACATTTTTACTACACAAAATTTTCTTCTGTAGCTATAGACATCAATTTAGATGAAATCTTATAAAAAGTAAATCTATAAATGCAGATATTATGCACAAAGTATAAACAACTTAAGGATAAACTCAACAACTTTGATTAAAAAAGATATTGTGCAAAACTTTTACAAATATAAATAGAAAAATCATATTGCATTTTACATGCAAGTCTTCGAACTAATATAATGATTATTATAATATACATTATGCGCACAATATAAAATTTTAATTAT
Source organism: Torymus sinensis (assembly GCA_030522985.1). Lineage (NCBI taxonomy): Eukaryota > Metazoa > Arthropoda > Insecta > Hymenoptera > Torymidae > Torymus > Torymus sinensis. The sequence continues at coordinate 3,244 of JAPYZP010003623.1, read as the reverse complement.
CAAAACGTTATCACTATACTTTTTTAATTTTATGAAGAAATTTTGTAAATTACACATTCTATAAAAAATTTTAGTTTGGTAGTCCCAGAAAACTTACGTACAAAAGCATTATACATTTACTAATATAAAAAAGATTAAAATCGGAATATGTTAGTCAAAAACCACTGTTACATAAGGGTTCTAAAGGAACTTCGTTTACAGCTTAAATTTACATAAAGTTTTAGTCAAATTATAGTAATAATGATGCGAGTACCTAATATACGTGTCGTATTATACACTACTAAGATGAAAAAAATACTGTTTTTTAATATTTGTGTCCTTATTGTACGTTTTTCAAATATACTTCCACTATGATTAGTATGTGCATGCTTTTCCGATCCCCGATAACTACCGTGTATCATCATATTATAAACATAGAGAATGCGCTGCTGAATAAAGTGTAATAAAAAAAAATGGAAGATTTTCATATAAATGAGCCTCGTGATTCAACTATAAGTCAACTGTTGAAGGCGTCAGACGACGTTGACGTTCGCCTATGCTCGATGTATGGATGCTGCCCGGATGCAGAATCGCCATTTTTAGAATGCAAAATGTCCCAGATGTGGTGCACTATAAGGTCTATCGCCACTGTAAACATACAATAACCAAAACCATGTATGTTTGTTTCCTTGCTTTAATTCATTTCACAGGTAAAGATGCAATACTTGTCGGTAATAAGTTTTATTATTTGATTCAAAGTACGATTTAAACTCCACGAAAATCATAATTAGTTCTAAGACAGAATATCATCTTTTTCAAGTTTTGTACCATTAAAGTGTATATTTTTCATTTAATTTTTACTTAAACTAAAAAAGTTGATACTTTTAAATCGATAGTTTGGATTAATAATTAAAAATAATGCTAAATATTAATAGAAAAACGTTAAATAAATTTGTTGAGAAAATTCTTCAAACCGTTTAAGTACCCTAGTGGAAATTTAATTTGCTCAAAACTATTTAAAACAATTCGTAACTGTTCAAATCTGTTTAAAACTGTTCAAAAGTACGAATTTTTGGACATTTAAAACAGGTCTGAACAGTTTCAAACAGTTATGAACAATTTTCAACAGTTTTAAACAATTCTGAATTTTTGTATTGAAAATGTACTGATCATCAGGAATTTATTTGAAACAGTTACTTTGAAAAATTTATTTGAACAGTTCAAAAATATTCTAAACAATTTTAATATAAAACTTCAGAACTGATTAAAACTGTTCTAAACTGTTTGAAACCATTCATAAATATTCAAAACCGTTTAAAACTGTTTAAAACCGTTCAAAGCTGTTTAAAATTATTTTAAATAAAATCTTATTAATCCCAATATTTTAATACAAAAGTTTAAAACTGTTTAAAATTTTTCGTAAATATTCAAAACAGTTTAAGACTGTTCAAATCAGTTCAAAACTATTGTAAACGTCCAAAAATACGCACTTTTGAACAGTTTTAAACGGTTTTGAACAGTATTACACAGTTTTAAACAGATTTGAATAGTTACGAATTGTTTTAAACAGTTTTGAGCAAACTAAATTTCCACTAGGGTACTTAACTTATATTTATAACTAAATCAAATATTACACTTAACATAAAACATAACCTTAGGTTCGGTTACATATTTCAGGGAAACTGATTTGTCAATTTTCGTAGTAGGTACTACTAAATTTTGTTCTTTTCACGAGATTTTTACGAAATTTTTCTTTTAACGAAAAAATGTTGTTAAAACACTTACTACTTTTAGATCATCAATTCCGTTAAAAATTTGAAAATTTTGAGAAACGTAAATTACAGTTTACAAGGGGAGCAACGGGAATGCGGGTCCTAGATTTTTTGATGAAACTCCGTTTCATAAGAATTTAGAACCCGCATTCCTAATGCTCCCCGTATTAGTTTGTGTAGTTTATTAGCTAATTGTTTTAAATTATTTTGTTATTTAATTCTCATCGTAGTCCAACTATATCGAATTTTTCATACGTATTGTATGTACGTCAGCATTGAAATTATTTTTCAAATACGTTCATTCACACTGCTTTAAAGATGTAAACATCTTTACATACTCAAAACAACTTCAATTTATTTATCTCGCGATATTAAGAAGTGAATTATCGATAATCATTTTAATATAGAGTTTGTATTTCCTTGTTACTAACTTCTATAATTAGTCGTAATTTTTGTAATTTTGTGTATAAATTAATTAATTTCTTCGAAATGTCGATGCGTAATATTGCGTGAAAAGATTGACTTTTTACTTCTTAGAAAAACAATTCTTATAAGTATCCAAGATTTTGCTATTTCATAATTAAGTAATATAATTATTCATTTTTAATATTTTTATTATTGAGAAATCCGAATTAAATGTCACGAAAATAAAATTTTTCGTTTGTAAAGCTTAAATGATTAAGTTACAACAATGTTTTAAAATGATTGTGATATATAAAAATAATTATGTATGTGAAAAAATTTCCAAATTTTTATGAAATGTGAATTATGATATTTCTGGAGTTTGAATCGCACTCAAATAAAAGTATACACAGTGTTTACAGTCCTATAGTACTTATATCCACAAATGCCGGGCAGCAGCCACAACACATTTTTTTTTATATATAATTATACATTTAAGTTTAAGAAATTTCTCATTTTTACTAAAAAATAAATGTTGGTTAATAACAGTGAAATTTATTTTCGAAATAAAAAAATTTTAACAAATAAAGCTAGCCAAGCATAAATATGTGACTGTATGACATTTTGTAGATTAGTATATTTAGTTTTTTAGATTATTCTTTATTAGATATAAAGACTAAAAATATACCAATTAAAAAAAAACAAAATAATATTTTTCATGCAAAACTTAGTAATAAAATTAATTACCAGTATTAATTATAAATAATTGAAAATTTAGATTAATTTTGATTTAATCACTTTTAGTTATGCAATAGTTTAAAATAGCTTGGGCAACAAGCGAAAAGTAGTTTAATAAAAATCTTACCTATATTATCTGCTCCTCGTGGAATTATCACATCAGCAAATTTCTTTGTAGGTAGGCAAAATTCTTCAAATGCTGGTTTTACATAATTCATGTATTGATTAAGTACATAATCCAAATCTCGTCCTCTTTCGTTAATATCCCGCGGGACTAATAAAAAAAATTAAATTATTTGTTTAAAAATCTATTAAATATTTTAACGAAATACATTTATTAACTTTTCATGCAA
>JAPYZP010003622.1:0-11283 GCA_030522985.1 Torymus sinensis | reverse complement strand
TTTTTTTTGTTCCGGCACCTCTCTGTTGCAGCTTCGAGGAGGGCAAGTCGGACAAGGAGATCCTGGACAACCTGCTGCTGTCGACGCGCTACGACAAGCGCCTGCTGCCCCCGGTCCAAGGTACATTGAGGCCCCCGCCCTCGACCCGTCAGCTCGACGACGTCGTCGCCGGGCCACCGGGACCCGGCGGCGGCGATGGCCCCGATACCGAGTTACCCGAGCACCTCGACAATCACGATCATCATCACCACCGGCACCACCACCACCACCACCACAATACAGCACCACCACCACACAACCACAGTTCACTGCTCACTTCCCGTCGAAAGGGTATTTTCTCTCTCGCCAGAACCGTCGTGCCTATTATTATTATCTATACTTTGTATTAACCGACTGAGACTGAGTTTCTATATATATATATGATATATATATATATTATCTTGCTGAGTTCGTTTTAATTTTTTTTTTTTTATTTTTTATTATCTTGATGATATTATTATGTTTATATTATTATTATTGTTTATGTGGCGACGTGGGGCCGCAGGTGAAGTCGGACAATGAGTAAAGAGGGGGGAGGGGGAAGTTGCGCGTTCGGCTGTGTGATCAGGTAGGCCGGAATGCGGAAGCTTCGTAATATATACGTCGTTGTGTTATTATATATCGTTGCCAGCTGAACGTGCCACCCAAATTGTCTACCCGTTACTTCTTATCAAAATTCTCTTTATCCAAAATTACACGCCATTATCCGACTTGACCGTGCGGCACACTCGCGGGTTACATATATATATTCTATATATTATATATATATATACACTTTTTCACGCTGCGCCTCCTTCCCGGTGCGCGCAGTCCTGAAGGAGTTTGCTGTTTTTGCACAGTTGAGCGCGCACTGTACTAGGGCTGTGTCAATCTCTCTCTCTCTATCTCTCTCCACGTGTGTGTTACGGTGACACGACGACTAAAGTTTATAAAGATCTACGACGAAAAGTATCCATAATTGGCAGCCGCGAACGCTCCAGTTCCATCACCAAAGGGGCAAAAAAAAGGACATGTACACAATTCGCGAAAGTGTGGCATTGTGCCGGACGACGAGCACTCGCGCTAATGAAACTGACGCGACTACGCCGCGCGCGCGGCTCTGCGAGGAATCGGAATACGATACTTTTCGCCCGCTCGTTAGTTGTTGTTGTTGTTGTCGCGTTCGCAGAGGTTCGGTCGTGCGGCAAGTTCCGGAGATATTTTTAGGTCGCGGGGAATATTGTTGGGAACGAGGTGCCGTTTAGTATATTTCGAGTGGTGGTGCAGATGATTATTGGGTATCGTGGAGAGATAGAGAGGGACGACGACGACATGTAGCTCCTCGAACGGGCTTGGCTGAGAGCTTGGGCATCGGCCTTTGCTGAACTGTGTACACGTCGTGTGGCCATACCGCGTAGGGACGCAGCTCTGTTAAGTTTCATAGCCTATACGTATACAATACACACGGGATTGCTCGGTGTTATTTGTCCGCCAAATATTTTAAATATTTTTCTCATTTCAGATTGAGTAAGTTTTTCTTTTCTTATATATTCGGTTACAAGTGTTTTAATGTGTATTTTTGTTGTTTTCAAAAGTAGATATATTTTTTTTTACACGGTCACTTTGACGTATGGTTTTATTAGAATTTTCTTTTTATCTCGGCTGACTATACTTCGGTATTACTACTGAAAAGAAATTTAACGTCAGGGATTACAGTGTGCCAGTTTTTTTTTTCTCCTTTTTTACAAGGATCTGAAGAATTTGATATCCAACGCTTATCTAATTAACAGATTTCTCATTCAATACTTATTATAAAGTCGATTAATTAAAAAGAAAATCTCTTATATCACCAATAAGATATCGTATACCAGCCCTAAACTACTTTCCAAATCTCTTCGAAACTTCCCCTCCTGCAGCCTCGCCTCTCACCCCCTTCTTCAAAAAGAAAACTCTCTCTCTCTTTTTCGGCTCGCTCTCTCATACATTCCGAATCAAAGAAACGAATTTCTCTCTCTCTCTCTCTCGCGAAAGAGAGAGAACGGCTGCAGGAAAAGTTGGCCGAAGGTGAATAAAAAAGCAGCTCTATCTCTCTCTCTCTCTTCCTGCTCTGGCTATGGGAGTTACATAATTCAAAGTTCATTAGGTGAAATTTGAAACCCCAGCGTCGACCTCGATCCTCTTATCTCTCGCGGGACTCTTTCACCGGGAAATTAAATATCCCCGGCGCGCGCGTGTCTTATACGTTACATCCGACGAATCGCGCGCAGTTCGCCCGATGTCAAGTGCACCCGTGGTCTATACACTTATACGGGTGAGCTCTGTGTTGATAAATAAATCAGGAATTGAATTCTTGATGTTCTTTATTACGAGGCTTTCCTTTCTTTCCTACGCTCTCCTCCGACGTGCTGAATTCCTGATGCGCGCGCTGCAACCCCCGAGGAGTTTTTACTGTATACTCTACCCCTGGATCTTGTATCATTCGTCTTCGTCTTGCATATGCAAGTAGTTTTCCTTCCCGCGTGTAATGCTGGAATTTTTACCAGCTGGTCGGTTACAGAATGAAGCTCTGATGTAGCGTCGGATAAGGTAACGAATTTAATTAGAATACGGGAAGTCACGGTAATTCTGCGGTTCGGTGCAAAGTACAGAAATAATATATAGAATCTGCGATTCTTATCAAAGGAAATTCCCGCGAGTGAATTTAATTATATCTCCCGAAATGAAGCGAATTTTCCTCGCTGCTCTAATTCCTGGATATTTCCACGCTCCGAAAGAACGTATAATAAAAAGAATCACATGTAACGTAAGTTCTTCCTTAAAATCCTCCTCTTTATATTACTTTTCCAATGCCACATTGGAGGCTCTTTCCCTTCGTTAAAGTCGAGATCACAGGAGCAAACAATCTAATAAGACACAGAAAAAAAGGTTGGCACACTGTAAAAGAACGCGCGAAACATCCTTCCAACCTCGTCTCCGTCTCTCGACTATATATAGTTATAACCACGCGTAGATATATTATATACTAGAAAGATAGATCTTATAGACGCGGTACCTCTCGACGAAGCTGACTGAGCTTACTCTCACGCGCCTTCAGCTTCTGTTACCTGAACTCACACCCACGGCCTTGGTATAGATTATTATTACATATTATATATTTACAAGCTGATATACGTAGTTAGCGAGCGATTATTATTTTTTCTTTTATTTTTCATTTACCTGCCTCGTAGGCTATACAAAGTATTGACGAAGTAGTAGTTGAATTTACTTTCACGCACACCTTTTGTTACATATATATATTGTTATTATTATATGCTTTAAGCTGAGTTGTTTACTATTATTATTATTTGGTCGGAGTAATCTACCCTTGCTGACACGGCCATTCCAAGTTATTTATTTGTATACGTGATTACACGTGACGGTTGTCCTATGGGTAAAAAGTTCTTTCGTCGGGTTCTCAGGGGGTCTGAAACTTGCTTATATGGAAGCCTATTTCTTTATTGACTATGTCACTATGAGCTAGCTGTTTCTTAGAAAGTTTCGGTCCCCCACTTTTTTTACGTTATGATTTTGTAGTGTTTAGCAGCCCCCCAATTCCCTTAGAAACCGTAGCTTTATTTAAATATAATAAATTTCGTAATATATTTCAGGTTTTTCCTTTAAACAATTAATTAAACTAAAGACAAACATACCTACACTGTTGAAAAAACTTCCTTATATAATATAGATATATGGCACTTACATTTTTAATTTCCAAATGTACACATTGTATACCTATATATTATATGGAAGTTTTCCTGCCAGATGTATAATTTATCCTAAAATATAACTAAAAATACACTGTTTATTCAAATAGTTTTGTAGTTTTAAATCAAAAACGAATCACGGCGAATGTCTTTTGAACCAGGTAAATCACACAATTTATATTTATCACAAATTATACGACTGTATATCTGATTCACACGCTTTTGAACTTTCCCCGCCCCCCTATAACCGAAATATCGGCGATCCGATGAAGTAATTTCAAATCGCTCGCTCAGTGTGCGATATAGAAACGAAAAATATAAAAAAAAAGTCACGACGGGAGGGGAGCAGAGTATATTACGTACTAGATCGACTGTGAAACAGAGACGACGACTGTTAAAATCCAATCAGCGACGACGGTCGAGAATCAACGACCCTTTCGATACGACGAATACCCATTTTCGTACACTCTACTATATATATCTATAAATATCGTCTCTATCTTTATTTCTCTCTCTCTCTCTCTCTCTCTCTCACTGTCCCTTCCTATCTTTTTCAACACTGCGAGAGAAAAAACAAAGTCCGAAAGCATATATACATACACACATACATATATACGCGACAAGGACGACACTGACTATGCATTAATCCTCTGTATACCTAGACAAATGCATATTGTTCGTGTCTTTTTTCCACTTTTCTCTCTCTCTCTCTCTCTCTCTTTCTCTCCCACTCTTTCTTCTTTGTATACTTTTTCCTGTGATAACTTTGCCGGAGTAATATACGTATATATATATATTTTTGACATATACTATCGCCCTATATATATTTATACGATTCTATCGATCTGTTTGACTATACAAAAGCCTCTCTACTTCATTAACTATTCTTTCTCTTTCATTATATATAATGCCAGCATCCGTACATGTGATCCTTTAGCTATATATACATATTATATTGAAGTATACAAGTGTGTGTGCGTGTGTCTAATTACAATATTGATCAAGTGTCTTTACTAACTTTTGCACTCGAAAAAAGATCTTGCATAAAGTTTACAACTAAAATATTTCGACAGCGGCAAGACCTTTTTTTTCTTTGTGTAGAATAATAACGTAACCGTAAACACTTACAGACTAGCCATTATAAATTTGTAAATTTCGTATCTCATAAAGTAACCCATGGAGTTATGTGTGTTAAATTGTCCTGTGTTTTCGTATATATTTCTTCAAAATATTTTCATCGTGAATGCATCGTTTGCGATAATTCTTATCATCAGTAGAATTGATAAAACGTGTGTGATGTGCGCGTGTGTGTGTGTGTTCGTCTATATAAATGTTTTGTATTTGACCTATTACTTTAACAAGTAGTCGTGTGCCTTGAATGCATGCATATATACTCTTCTAAATTAATCCACGCAGCTATTTTTATCATTAAAAAAAAAAACATAATGTGAAATATTCTTTGAAATATTTTCGTTCCTATAAAATCTTTCTCTCGTTCACCTGTACGATCATAACACTCGTAATTATTTCAAAGTAACGTCTAACATTTAATGTAAAATCTACCCCCAAACCAAATACAAACGTTCTATTGAATAATTCAACGATCGAGATCCCTAAAACAGCAGCAGCCGAAACCACGTGATCCTCGACTCTCGTATAAAATCAAGCGCGCGGCGTCAAAAGAACAAAAGAACGTGAATAGATATATATATAGTATAACTGCATGGCTTACTCTCTCTCTCTATCGTCTCCGCTCGGCAGCCGGCCAATTACGACCGACTGCGCCCGCGGCCAAAGGCTGCTCCTTTCGGCGGGATCAATCAGCCGGCGCCGCGACGACGACGACGACTACGACTTGTTCCTCTTCCTTTTCCCGCCTCCGTCTTCCCACCCTACCGCGAGAGTCAAGTTAGCCGATGGTCGTAAAGTTGGGATGGACAAGTGCAGTGTGGAGGCGCGGAATTTTATTTTTCAAAAAGGAATTGGGTTTCTGCAATACGTTTTCGTTTGAATACGAAATTAACCGAGAGAAAAATGGAAATTTTTCAGGAAATTAATTTACCACGAAAATTAAGATGACACAGTTCCCGAACTATTTTCATTTCCGAATATGGCATATCATATCACTCTCTATACTTTCTTCACGATCCCCTCAATTACACACAGCCAGGACAAACATCAGTCATCTTCGTTTTCACTCCTTGCAGTTATGACTCTCGGCAAATTTTTAACGATCACCATCAGTTTAATGGAAAAAAAATACACGAGTGTACGAGCGCGCGCGTGTGTGAGGTGAAAGTGGCTCGCGCGTATGAAATATTTTTGTAATAACTTTTGGACATGTGGAACAGTGTATGTGCGTACGTTATTGATAAGCGATTGTTAGTGTATAGGCAATGTTTGCATTCATAACAACTATTTGAAGCGTATGCTTTCTTTTGAGATTGGATGCATTTTAATATTTTCACTGACACCACCAATTCAAATGATTTTTTTCATTTTTTTTTTACGATCTCATACGAGACCTCACTTGCAATTTAATTATGATTGATAAATAATTTTTGTTTTTAATGTAAAAGTATGAACAAATATTATGTTTCATTGAATAATACAGACAGAAATACAATATAATAAATATAACATAATATTTGTTCCTGCTTTTACATTAAAAATGAAAAATTATATTTATTAATTAATTAGAATTGCAGATGAGATATCTTCACATAATATTTTCACGCGGGATAACATCGCGTTTCAATGCATCCATGACCATCGTACACCCCCTTACAAATATATCAATTTGTACCTTTAACAAAAAAGAAAAGAAAGAAAAGAAGAAAATGCACCTACATCTCCATTCGAACTCAGCAATTCCCTCGGCGAAAAACCGTACGCTTCAAATATTACACCGGCGTCCACTCGCGCGCGAGTTAAACGCCATCCATCGGGGATCGATCGAGCGAGCCATACATACATACATACACACAGACACAAAGCGGAGAAAGAGAAAACCGTTGTGAGGATGAAGGTGTGGAGGAAGAACAAGAAACAACAACAACAACGCACTTGGCGCCGTGTGTTGGGTGTTACAGATGCGGACTTCTGCTGCGGGATGCGCTCGCCCGAGGACGCAGCGGCGCTGGAGGCCTCAGGCGGCGACAATCGCACCCAGGACAGCGTGGGCCTGTCCGACGCCGGTGGCAGGAGCGCCGCCGCCGCCAGCCTTCTACAACCACAACAGAACAAAAAGCAACACTACTACACGCCGCACCAACACCTACGCACTCACCTTCGCGGTCCGTCTCTCTCTATCCTTCGCCTTTGGCTCTCTATCTCTCTACTCTCTCTATCTTATATCTTTATAATATTATGTCTTCGTTTTCTTTGTTGTTTATATATACGAATTATATATATACATACCTATATATTATGGATACTTTATGGCTATGAGTTACGAATTAGCTTTCACTTATTATCTACCACTCTCTCTTTTGTCATTGTTTGTTTGTTTCTTTCTTTCTCTATTTTTTTCCTTCTTTCCTCTTTTTTTTAGTGCGGTTATTATGGGGCTGCGAGTTCCCATTGTGTAACTCTCACACACTCTCGACACGAAGTTGCATTTATTTTTTTTTTCTTGAGGTTTTGAACTTTGAATTTTTTGGAACTTATAGGGTGGCGTGGGATTTTTGTCGTGTTTTGTTTTTTTTTTGATACGCTATGCTGCTGTACTATTCCACGACAATATTGAATTTTCCTGTACACACTGAGTTACCGTTTTCAAAAGACTTGTTTGACAATGGTTTTTCTTTTTGTTTTGTTGTTTCAATGAAAAAATTAGATTATGATTTTTTTTCTTTTGTTTGAATTATTTGGCTGATTTTCTTATCTCTCAAAGTGAATTCGAAATAATATACTGTTACACGACTCGCCACGGCAAGTCCGCAACGCAATTTTCTCGGAAAACTCGCCTCGCAGTCCACCCGTCCATTTGGCTTTCTTTGATTAAGTTTGCGTTGATAGTCATTGGCTCGCGGGTGGATATCTGCCGCTGTCTGACCGTATCTCGATTCGCATCACTGATTTTCCTTTCTCGACACACTCTCTCTCTCTCTCTCTCTCTCTCTCTCTGCCATTCTTTCTATCTCGTTTTTCACGATTTTTCTTTTGTCTCCTGCGTTTCTTTCTTTTTCGATTCTGTTCTATCTATCTCTCTCCTCTGTTCTCTCTCTCTCTCTTTCACGCATCTATGTGTCGTTGGAACTTATACTGATATCGATGTTGCTGTTAGCTTACTGTGAATCACATAGCCCAGAGTTACAAGGAATTGTTTATTTAGACTAGTTTATAGCATGAACGGATAACAAAAAAGAAAAAGAACTTTTGAAAAAGAGACGTTTTCACAATACATACACATATGCGATTATTCAAAATTTCGATTGTATACAGTATTGTATTATTTAATTGAGCAAATTTTCATTGATTAGACAAAAAAATGAAGTACATAAAGTACTTGTAATTGTGTAGTACCAATTCGATTGACCATTGTAGACTCATTTATCTTTGACCTGTATAACGTGGAATTTGCTTTGCCGATGCTAATAAACGGTTGATCATGAGATCGTCAATCAATATGATAGTCTGAAAATCAACAGCAATAGATAAACAACGTTACAAGTTGTTGAATGCATTAGCGTTGCACAACTTTTTACTCATTACAATGATTCACAAACTAATTACTTATCATTAATGTGATAAAAACAAAATTTCATAAACATTCAAAAGTATCGGTAAAACAAATCCTGAAAACTAAAATAATTATTAAAAAAAAAAAAGAAAAAACACGTGCATGAATAACATATATAAATGGTTCACGTTCACGCATGTATTTCTATCGTTAAGAAACTTATTATATTAAATTAAAACTGTTTTAACATTAGAATAGAACGTTTTTTAAATTGTTCCTGTTAAAATGATCATAGAGTCTTAGAAAGTTCAAGAAACCACACTATATATAACATCATATCAATACAGTATATATACCTCTTCATTCATACTAAATGAAATATCAAAAGGCCCCATATAAAACCAGTAAACCATTGCACCTGTAAAAGATTAAAAGAAAAAAGAAAAGGAAAAAAAAAACTATAATATAATGAACAAAGAACCATCACGTCCACTTTACCGCTCCTAAACTCCCCTAATGAAACTGTCCGAGACGAATATCCGACCGCCGGCGTCGACCGTAACCGCGGGCTTTATATCGTCGACGCGCTGTGTAATATTCGCCCGTAAAGAAAAAAACGAGCGGATAGCACCACACACGCACATAACGCGAGATGTGAATTTCTTTAGCTGCTGCTCTGTGTATCTATATCGAACTTTTGTCGCTATTTGAGTTGCGCGTAAAGTTTCGCGATCGAACGGCGGCGCCTCGCGTGTGTGTGTGTGTGTGTGTGTGTGTGTGTGTGTGTGTGTCTGGGTTACAAAGGAAATTTCTCGTTAGTAGCGAGAGGCCGGAGAGCTACGAAGTGATTCGCCGCGCCACTTGGGAGTGAAAATTTCACGGGTTTGGGGAGGGAGGAAGCTGTGTGGGTGTGTGTGTGTGGGCGGGGGGAGGGGGGAGCGGTAAAGTGATTGGTTTACGGGGTCGCGCGGAGTTTTCTCATTTCGGGAATTGTGTATGTGCCGACGGTGTGTATTGGAGTGCTCGGCAAAGGAGGCGTGTGTAAGTTGAATTTAAGTTAATAATTGGATAAATATTTGTAGGATTTCGCAAAAAGTTAAAGAAAAATATAACTTGACATTTATTTTAATCGAAATTTCTCGATAAAACGATAAATCCCAACAGCAGCAGAACTCCTCGCGCATTGTTCCTCCCACCTTCCGACCGTCCACGCAAACACACACACATATATATATACAGACACACATACTGCAATCCTTTGTATTACACACGCGCACACGCACACACGTATACTCACGGCAATGGCACAGACTGCAGCGATTATTTCTTATATGCGATGCGATTTTTCTCTCACCTTCTCTCTTTCTCTCCATCGCCATTAATATACCATCACCGTCATCGTGTCATCAGCATCGTCATCGATGTGTAGCCCGATTGCGTCATGCGACTGAGTTGTTTTGAGTGCGTGCGTGTGTGTCTTGAGTGGTCTGTCGTTATTCACTTGGATTATTTTTCGGGGTGGCTATGTGGCCATCACGTTAATGTATAGAGTTTCACCGACGAAGGAAGAAATTATTTGTTCATATAGTTTGTCATAGATGTGTGTACACTATCACGTTGATGTTTGTTGAAAATATGTTTATAGAAATGAATTTATACATATATAGTTCAGCCCGAAAGTATAATAACATTATATAATATAATATTAAACGAACAAAATTAATATCTTTTGACATTTTTTTTTTCTAAGCTGGCAGTCGGCAAAATCTCTCTGCAAACGCATATAATATACGAGGAGAAAATGTTCCTTGCTCCAGTTACGATCGCGCATGGCGATAAATCGCACGCAAGTTCAAGTGTGTACATTGAACATGATCGATCGAAAAATTCATTACACTGCATATATATATATATACACTTTTGCGACGGCAATTATGACAATATCGTTTCCACGGCATTTGCATAAGCGCAATTGTGACTTACGAATAACCGAGCGAGCACAGAAAATATATTATGCGTATCATGATGTTATTGTGATTTTCACTGCTAATGCGTGTAATACGTCTTGTTGTTGCTGCAATTCCTCAAAATCAAAATTCATTAACGTTGAGCAAGTGTTACAGTTGCACACGTGTGTCAAACCGAAGGTAAAAGTTCATAATTATACACGTACGCGATAAATATACTGAGATTTCCAGTAGTGTGGCACGATATATCGTCAGACTGCGATGTATCGAGTACCATTCTTTATGTTAATTTTGAAAAATATTATATTGTTATTATTTAGAGACATTAGTGAGAATAGTAAAAATTAATGCTACCATATATTACCATAGTTATCATGATATTTCACAAAGTTTTACGAAAAATTTTACAATCAATTTTCTTTTGCCATATACATATATATCGCCCCGAGCATTATTTAAAACTGAAAAGCTGCCATTATTTATGATTTGTTCGAAGCATATATTATCCGAATTTTATTACCGAAATTTCAACATCGACGCACCACATTCCCACGCTGCTCGAAAATCCATAAAAATTATATTACGTCCCGCCTCCCCACCTTAAAAAAAAAAAGAACTCCAACCATATCATTCTCCCTACATTCACTTCCCAACAAACAAAAAAATCCACCCACCATTGACTATTACCTATATAATCGCAAACCACACATAACCGATGTAACTTTACAACGCGCCGCGCGTTCAGCTCGACGAAATGACCCAACAGAGACGGGCACACGCACACACACACACACACACACACACACACACACACACACACACACACACACACACACACACACACACACACACACACACACACACACACACA
>JAPYZP010003621.1:0-11283 GCA_030522985.1 Torymus sinensis | reverse complement strand
AATTTGAAGAGAGTGTAAATAGTTGTACATACAGTTTTCTTCTTTTTCATGTATGTATAACTAACCTCAATGTGTACTTGTTTGTTGCTGATCATGCATGAAACATGTGTGATTGAAGATCTGACATCTGAGGAGTAGCAGACTACAGTACAGCTCATTCGAAACTCGAAGAATTTAACTTTTATTTTTCTCTTGTTCTTTGTTTTTATTTTGGCTGGGTCGGTATTCTAAATAATTTACTAAAAAATGAAAATTTTTAATTTTTTTGGCAAATAATGCGTTTTGCATTATATACTGTAACTTCTAAATTATTTAATATTTATGCCTAAAAATTTTTTTACAAATAGATATTAACATGTACATTTGGAATATCCAATAAAAAAAAGTATTTTTTGATGATTTTTAACTGTAGTACCCCCTTAAATAGAAGTTTATGAGAATACAGACAAATTATTACCGGTGATCTACAGGGAACTAAGTATATTAGGAACTTTCCATTTTTTCCTATATAGAGTAATGATTTATCAAAACATGCATGATGACATAGTAATATCATATGCAGGCGATACTCTTATTATCTCACAAGATAATTTACTTCTGGATCTCTACTTCATACATAATGTGTATATATTTTGACGAAGTAGCATTTATCAATAATATAAAAATCGAATCAATAAATTTTTATAAAAATAAATAAGTTACGAAGTAAAAATAAATACAGAAAAAACAAATATAAAATACTTCACACTTTATTATTTAACAATTATATATTCGAAGTTTAAATTATAATTATGGACTTTAGTAAACTTTGAAAGTGAATAATAAATTACTTCTTTAAAATCAAATATTTAAACGGAATGCCTGTGCGTTAGGAAATTAAGTGGGTGATTTAACGCCTGGCGATCCTACAGTTGAACACTTGAAACTACTCGAGATCTGAATTTATGATGAAGAAGCTCCGTCGGTAAATATTATTTTTGCAGATTTCATTTTATTCTTTAAGACAGTAGTAACGGGTTCTGTCAAACAATTTCAATTCCATTTGAATATTAACATAGTTACGTTGTTTAGATTATGCAGTTTTCTTTTATAAATATAAGGTAAACTTAGAATAAATAAATGTATTGTGTACCTATTTATCTAAAATATAATTTTAACATTTGGAAATCAACATGAGAAATAATATTTAACTACTTCAAAATGTCATTATTATTATTATTTTTTATTTATTATAATAAACATTCAATCAACGTGTATCTTTTAACTGTATGCCGAGGTGCATTTGATTCTTTCAGAAGGTTCTAAAATAACACGATGGGCAATTTCGATATAAGAGCTAACTAAGCTCATTGTAAAATTCCAGGCCTGTATGGAAAAAATTGAATACTTCTGGGTGTACACGTAATATTATATCAACAATATCATGTATGATTCCTGTAATATTAGTAGTCGGTATAACAGGCTCCTGCATAGACAGCGGCCTCTGTATGACTGACCGCAATCCAACCAGCGGTCATCTCACTCAAAGCAAACACACTCGAGGTAAGTGCTTTCCAACGCAAACTAAACTTGCTCACTTCGTGTCCGTTAGCAGATGGCGTTACAGTAGCATTGCACCATCCACTATATTGCTAATATTTATTAGATACTCTTATTCATTCTAGCATTGAGGAAGGGTTGTTTGTTTATTTATTTATTGAAGATTATTTCTCTACTCTTACTAAAGTATTCAGACGTCTCGACGTCTCTATTGTAGAGGATTGTGTTTAAAGTAGCTAAGGACACGTTAGTATCGTGAAATGTAGTTTTCCGTGCGCACTTAGACTCTAAATAAAAAAAATTACATAAGGCAACAGAAGAAACTTCACTTGATTCAATAATCAATTGGTACCTCTACGTTTGTATCAATCGATTCCATTTTCACATATATAACCTTTTTTTATTTTTATTAAGTATGACTGCTACTCGGGAGAGCCTTATATTTTCCCCAGAGCGAAAATTGTTACACCTCATACTATACTCCCTTACACCAATACTAACAATTTATTATATAAAAAAATTTGTTCTATCCAAAATGAGACTATTTTAAGCGTTTTCCGAGATGTATGTATGTTTCTACGTCCGTATATAGTCAAGTTCCTCGATTATCTCAGAGGAATATCGACGGATCCAAAAGAATTTTCGGCCAGATACTCGTCTAATTATAAGTACTGTACCGTCCTATATTGAGCCGAATCTATAAAAAAAATAAAAAAACCGTCAGAGCAAATCAAAATTTGAAATAAATACGATTTTTAAGCTTAATGTACCGAAAGTTAATTTTCAGTATAAATCTATTACATGCTTCTGCTAAAACTAATTAAAACACATCTTTTTTTCATTAAACATTTTTTTCTTCGAACAATCTTTGTAAACGCAATAGTGATATAATCGAAAAAATAGTAAAAGTTATAGATTATAATAATATTAAATAATATTAAAAAAAAAGTTTTTCCTATTCAACATGTTTTTTATACCATGAATTTTTGACAAGTTAAACCCATAAATATCCTCTCTTAAAAGAATGATGACGGAAATGTGAAGCCGAAAAAGTCCGTTTATAAGGAGTCTTTGATTGGTCGTACCAGACGTAAACTTTTTACTTATGGTGTCATCTGATTGGTTGAGAAACTAACCTTTATATAAAATGATCTGTGTTTCATAATATTTTGAGTTTTATCCTCTTTTTTTGAAAAATGATGACGGAAAAGTGAAACGAAAATAAAATGGTTATAGTTGACTTATTTGTATATTCTCGAATGTCAGCGATGAGTTTATGTTCTACGACTTAAAAAGACGTACCTATGATAAAATGTCTAACCTAAAAATGTGCGTATACTCTCAAAATTGTAACCTCAAAAATTTTAATTAGTTATAATATATTGAAATTATAGAACTAATAAGTAATTGCAAAAGTTACGTAATTCAAATATAAGAATTAATATAAGTATTAATTAAAATATAAGAAGTTGAAACTTATCATTTAGCAAATTTAAAATGAAAAATTTGAATTATTTGAAGATTTTTGGCTCTAGATGTTGGTGGAAGTCATCGAATGCGTCGTCTAGGTCTTCAGTGTGACTAACGATGGAGTCTAGGGAATGCGCTTTATAGTTTGTTGTGTCTAAATGCCGCAATACATTTTATGCGTGGTCTATGCAGCCGGTGTAGCCGATGGCGATGTCTAGGTGATGCGTTCCGCAGTTTTCATCGATCACCATATTTCTGATGCCTTCACCTAGAAGTAAAAAACTGCGGAGCGTACCACTTAACATCGTCACCGGCTACCCCGAAGACCTGGGCAACGAATTAGATACGCCCTGATATCTAAACGCAAAAAACTACGGAGCGCACCCCTTAGACTTTATCATAGGCCACCCAAAAGATCTATATCAAACATTGGATGCGTTCCGACCCCCAGAGTAAAAAAACTACGGAGCTTACCACCTGGACATGGTCATCGGCTACCTAGAACACATGGATCACATATTAGTTGAGCCCTGAGATCTAAACGCAGATAACTATGGGGCTCACCACCTAGACTCCATCATCGGCCACCCCAAAGATCTAGGCCACGCTTTTGATGTCTTTAATTAGGGATAGTTTACCAACCATTGACTAACCGTTCGTAAATACTTTTGTTATTCGTTGGCCCAAACAATTGACAAACAGTTGAATTATAAGCCATTTTGGTTGGGTTATTTTCTACTAGGGAAAGAATTCTTTTCATCTTAGCCTATCTCGTTATAAGAGCGCTCTCCGATTTTAGTTATGATTCTTGACTGTGTTAGCTATCTATTGCGTTAAATATTCTGTACACTCACAAGGAGATGATCAGCAGCGTGGATCCTGAATTTGGCTTAAGCTGTAGGAGGTATTTCTTCATGATAAATAAAGAGGTACGTGTCTCGGGGTTTTTGTGAATAGGCATTTTTTCCCGAGACCCAAGCTATTTTAGGTTAAAACTAGGGGGCCGTGCCCCTCTGCGCGTCTTCGACACGCCAACCCCCCCCCCCTCCCCGCCCCTATATACACCTGCTTCTCGCTTGGCTTGTCGCCCTCACCCTTTCTATTTAAAAACTTCGTTTTTACATTGTAGGCACGACCGCACTTCTCAGGGGATCCTTTGCATTTCGAATCCTTTCGAAAAATGTAACATTTTATTAGTTTCACGATAAATATAAAAAAATAGGTACATATGTATGTCGAAATAATTTATTAATTTTTTTTATAACTTGGTAAGTAAAAATTACATAAATTTTAATCCGCTGTCGGGCTATAGCAGATACCGAAGTAGGCTAGGGGTGGACGAAATGAAAACTCCAACAGTCTTCAGTTTTAACGAAAGACGGACGTCAGCCGCTCACGCAACACTTTGCATGAAATGTTATCTACAGGGGAAAACGATGTATGCGGGTCCCTAACTAAAAAAAAAAGTACAAAAATCGACTCTCGTACCCTGACTAATTTATACCACGCGCACTGCAATCTCAATTTCGAAAAATTCCTCGCGGCGGCCGGCACGCACATATCACACACATACATACACGCTCTAACACGGCGAAAGGGAGAGGATTGAGGAAACGATCGAATAGGCTCAGCAGTCAGCACTAAGGCACTCGAGAATCTGGCTATTATCTGGCTATATTCTTTTCGGCCGCCGCGACTTGACGTTACCGCCGCGGGCATGAGCGGTCGCGTGAAGTACTAGGGTAAATTGCCCAATAGATAAACGGTTAAAACTGATGAAATGCCAGTAGATGAACGATCTATTAATTAATGATACAACTTACTGTTAACAGATAGACGTAATAAAAAAAGTTTTTTCACTTAGTTTTACAGTCGTTTTTAAAGATTGAGTTTAGTTTAGTTTAAAAATTTCTTTATTTAATGATAAAACTATATGATTCGTCTATCTACTGGTACGCGTCTATCTACTGGGCTGGTTACCCTATTGCTGCAGCACGGGAGCATGGCCACGGCCCGACTACGACTCCTGTGTACGCATGTGATACAATCGCATTTCCCGGCTCCGGGATTCACAGAGATGACAGCAGACTGCTGTAGTACGGCTTCCTGGTGGATATCCTCCCTCTCGTCGTAGCCGTCTGCTGCGGTGGTGGCGCCAGTCTTCCCTCTCAGATGGTGTAGTTATTGACCTAGCGGATGGCTGCTAGTTACTAATTAGATGATCCTGAGCAGACTGGCATCCATGGAGTAGCGCCAGCCGGAGCCGTCCAGCCCTACTTTGCTGCTTCTGTAGCTCCACCAGTGATCACAGGTAATTAGAAACTGAGGGAAATCATAAAAGTGCTGTGTGTATGGTTAAATGCGATTCGGGTAGGTAGTTGTTTGTAGATAGGGTAGTCGGGTTGCTTCTTTCTTTGTATATGGCAATTTGTCATCCTAAAAAATCTTTATAGCACGGTGTGACCTAAGTCCGCACTTAGGTCACACCTATCCGTGACTTAAGTAGTCGATTATTGCAGGGTGTTTATTGCACTCACTACGCTCGCGCGCTGAACTCACTGTGCAAAAATGGACTGCTTAAGGCACGAATAGGCCTGACAGCCGACTTAGGTAAACGTGCTATAAAATAGTATACGATACTTATCACTTTGGTGGCCCATCAGAAGACATGAATTATCAATTTGACACCGTGCATTTTTATCGAAAATTGTTCATTTTAGACATAAAATAGCTTGGGTCTAGAGAAAAAAGGCCCATTCACAAAAACTCCGAGGCACGCGTCTCATTATTTGTCATGAAGAAGTACCTCCTACAGTTTCAGCCCAATCCAGGATCCGCACCCCTGATCATTCCCTTATCAGTGCGCAAAGCCGGCACTTTGTATACTGCGAGTTAAGATTGTGGGAATCCTACACTCTGCGTACGCTAAGTAGGCATGGAAAATCGACTTTTGCGCATGTAGTTTAGAAAATATATGAAATCGATTTGCGCATACGTTTAGAAAAATAGTATACGCAACGCGTGCGCGTAGGTGTTTCCCTCGCTCGCCTTTTTTGTGAACTCATGAAAAACACGACTCGTCTGGGAATCATCTACTTTGCGCACTTGTTGCGTAATGTGCAAAGCAAATGCTTTATACACACAGAAGGGAAAGATTTTACTTTGTAAATGCGGCAAATATATATGTTTTCCACACGCAAATCTCGGATGAAAAATCGAGTTTTGCACACTCAGTTAAAAAATAGTATGTGTAATACGAACGCATGTGCTATTTTGGACAATATACTATTTTGAATCTTTTATCTTCCCAACAGTGATGGTATTCGAAGAAACAGTTTTTGACGTCATGATCCACTGACCGCAGGGTTACAAATTTTTCTGTCGATGAAATAACTTCCATTGGGATCTGAAAAAATAAAAATACCTTTTTTATTGGTATTTTTATCAATTTTTAACAAATTTATTAATTTTTTAGGCATTTTTCTGATACCATTTTTTTTCCTGACGTTTTATGAAAAGAGTAGTTCTGGTAGGTTAGTATGCGTTCCTTCAGGTAAGCTAATCACACGTGCCAGCACGAGTCATCGTCACAGCAGTCAGACCGGGAAACTTTCTTAAAACGTTTTATTATGAATTGAAAAGTTTGGTATTTTCTCGTTGCGTAAGTTTTCCCAAACTTTAACCAGACAAAACTTCTCCCAAAAGGGACTTTTTTACTCAGAAAAGTAAACATTTTTCTAATACTTATCTACAAAGTTACGATTTCTGTTTGGCACGATACTTTTTAAATACAGGGAGAAACATTTCTTTGCAAAATTTATTATTTTTATTGTAGCGCTGGGACACACTCGACAATGTGGGATTTTCACTATTTTTATTATTTTTATAGCAAATTTTATTATTTGAAATAGTAATTTTTATTATTTTTGCAGCAGTCATAAAATGTAATAAAAATTACCATTTCAAATAATAAAATTTGCTACAAAAATAATAAAAATGATTATTTGAAAAATAAAATTTGCTATGAAAATCATAAAATTTACTATTTAAAATAGTGAAACTCCGACATTGTCGAGTGTGTCCCAGTGCTACAATAAAAATAATAAATTTTACAAAGAAATTTTTCTCCGTGTATCTAATGAGCGCATATACTTTGAGGAATTTCTTGGACGTTATCATCCCCAAGTTCCGAGAGAAATGACATCGAGCCTAACGGAAACGATCAAAAGTAAGAGCGTGGGCTGAATGTAGAATGATGAAACTCATTCATTAATGCAAAATTACCACCATTATTAAATTGACCAGAACTTGACGCATCTATAGATATTCTATAGAAGTATACACAACGCCCGTATGTGTATACATATACGTACATATACATGCTAGTCCGTGGCATACATACGGCCGCGCGCTCTCTTATACAGAGCGCGAACGCAGATGCAAAATTGTCTGTCATTAAACGGAACCGGTTTTTCGGGCCACCCTGCAGGCGCCAACGCTTCTTCAGGTGTATCTACGACTCCGATCATCGGCACAAGTGGAAAGAGGACAGGCGGCAGATTCTGCTGGGGCAAAACTCGCGCAAGCGTGAGGGAGGAAGTTAACTTGTTATTCTTTTCTCTCTATTTGTGTAAACTCGGACGGGAATAGTGAGCGCGGAAAAACCATTCGAATAAGCTGTGTGCTTGCGCTAAAGGATCAAGGTGGACGAGCATTTGTATTTCGATCGCTCGGTATCGTCATCGGAGAGCCCGATGCTTGGGACGCGCAGTATCAGACGAAAGAACGAATAAGAGAAATAAGACGAGAACAGAAGAAAGACAGTAAGCAATGTGACGGCTCTGGCATTTATTAATATAAGTGTAACGCCCTCTTTATAGACTTGCTGCAAATTTCAACGGTAGAGATAGCGTCGCAAAATAAGCAGGCAGAAAGAGAGTGAAAGAGAGAGAGAGACTGAGAGAGACCGGGGGAAGAGAGAGAGAGAGAGAGAGGGATGGAGAACGAATCCATTTAAATAACTGTATAGACATGATATGTCTTTATCAAATCTCAGCATTTGGAATCAAGATAATTATTGTCAAAAAATCCGCTGACTATTTTTTCAAGTATTTGTAATTCCTCTCAGCTTTGTTTAGATAGGTGATAACATATTAACAATATAAGCATACGTAGCGGGAAGAAGCACCTTACTTAGTAAACAAGAGTTTGATTGTGAGTTATCTGTCTATATTCTATATTCCATGCTTGAAAGGCGCATTAAACATTTTCAAATACAAATTGATATTTCAAATATTTTGATATTTACAATAACCAATTTCTAATTATAAAAAAAAGAAATTGTAAACTCAAATTAAGGATTATATCAAAATAAGAAGGTAGAAGAAAAACGGATAATGTTGATCACCAACTGATTCCAATGATCCATTTATATAAACAGATTTTTATATCTTAACTTCAATTGACGTTTGGAATGTTAAAAATATTCTCCTTTTTTATCACTGTTAAAAATTTTCTGAAATTTAATCTATATTTTGTAATAAAACTTCAAAAATTTTATTAAAATTGTATTAAGTGTACTTAAAAAGTTCAATTTTAATTTCAGAATTTACACATAATAGTAGTTTTGATGTAGTGGAAAGTGGGGCGAGTCGATACAATTTTTAGATTCTTATTATGGAGAATGTATAGTGACTTATACGGTACGTCTATAACACTTTGTTTAATTGTTATAAAAGTTTATTTTACTTCGTAAAGTATGTTTCAATTTGCCCCAACTGCGGGGAAAGTAGATACAAGGTAGTTTTTAAATGAAAATACTGAAACAACGGTATAAACCATATAGCTATACTTTATAAACGTAATGTACATTAGTTACGTGTTTCTGAACTTTTTACTTTATATCTAAAGCTTCTCAAGAGTTTCTTACAGAAGAATCTGTAATAATGATGGATGTTTCAACATGCCGCGACGAAACCAAAAAGATATAATTTCATTTTTATTAACAATTATTAAATTATGTTAAACAATTAATACACGTTTGAAGAGTCTTGATGGCTCTCTATAATATAGACTATTAATTATTTGTATCTATTTTACCTCCGTACAATAAATAAACTTTGAACAATATTTAGAAATTTTATTCTGGGTATATGAAAATAAAAAAACCTCACATAAATTCTGACTGCCAATAGCTTAATCTCCCAGACTCTCTCAAAATCTTCACCACTCTACACAGTGTCTATGACGATTGAGTCGCGGCGCAATATCGTCTTTACAAAAAGATATCAATAGTGTATCAACTTACCCACTCTCGCAATATGCCCCGCTCTCCCCTACTTCTCTTATAAAAATTATCGACCCATTAAAAGGGCCATGTTGCAACTTTGAAAAATAATAAATTATATGCTGCAAAAATTCAAAGTAACTTTTCATATTATAAATACATCCACAAAACGTTGTTCAAAGGTGTAGTTTGTCGCCCGATAGAAGCGAGGATAACAAAGACACCTGTATAAGGTCACTCCTTTCGCTTGCACGTATCGAACTTTATTTTTCAACGAAGGGAACAAAGCTAGCCTTTTCGTTCCAGATGCGTGCGAAGTGAATCACATAAGTCAAGAAAGAATAATTGCAGTGTGCGCGAAGTAGATTGATGTGCGCATACGATGTTCTTCGCCCATGCTGCTACGATGATCGATACTTGATACATGGTCTAAATTGTCGTCTAGATTTAGTTATAACGGCATATTTTTCTAGATCTACTACTATTCTGCCCAATCTCATATCAGTATAACGGCTTTGAAGCGACACTTGAACTACTACTATATGTTTATTGATTTTACTGGTAGTTTCAATTAATGTTAGATTTGAATAGCTAAATTTAGGTACAATTAAGGATTTTGAGTAACTTTTGACCGTAAAAAATTATTTACTCTAATAAATTTAATACATACAACTCTTCGGTCAATAGCAACATAAAATATCACCAATTTAAGATCGAACCCATAAAAATTCCACAAGTTCCTGGACTTGCAGGTTATATATTATGGCAGCGCCACAATTTAGAGATGTCCATATCTCTGGGTCTCAAATTTTCTTTTGGGGATAATTTTATCACAAATTTAATATACTTTCAGAATATTACTTCTACATATTTCTACTAATTGAAATTTATTTTTTTTAGGTCATTTTAAGAAGAAAAATTTAAAGGTGTCTGACTGCCTTGATGAAAAGAATCGTTTTTTGTTGTCACACGATAATCGAAGTAATAATAGTATCTAATTGTTTTGATACTTCGTAGAGAGATTTTTTTGATATATGTGTAATTCTACAGATTTTTGGCCAAAAAAGGTATCCAAAAAAGAAACAAAACTTTTAGGGGCACACCTATCATATTTTTCGATTCTTTAGGTGTTCCAGAATATGTGAAAATTCGTGTACATGATTTTTTGATTGCCAAACTTTTTTGCTGACTAAATTCATCTCGAATATTTTATGCGATTTTGTTCCTCCACTTTGAACCTCTGCTATGTAACCAGAAATGTCCTACATAATTTTTCAAAAAAGAAATAAAAACTAGAAAGAAAGAGCTTTAGTTTGCTTTTTTGAACGATACAAAATGTTGGTTCCTTCAAAAGTTAAAGCAGTTTCAAGTTAAGGGGGTCTTAGAGGTATAAAATAGGTGCCCCAAACGATCTAAAAAAATATTTAAAAATATAATTAGTTATATGGACTAATTATATACTATATGGAGGCAATATTTCTGATAAAATTAATTTCTTTAAAAAAGACATATTGCATTTCTAAGATTTTGACTTTGTTGCAACTTTGTGAAGCCAATACTCGCTGGACAGGGCCTAACGTTTTTTTATAGCGATTTTTCAATTTCAAAAATTTTTATTTTTGATTTTTTAAATATTTAGAACTAATTCTTTATATATAATGAATTCACTCTATGCAAGATAAAAATTTTTTTGTAGCACGATGAATGAAGTGAAATTTGTTTAATAGTTTTTACATTTTCTGGATATGTACAGTTTGTATATTTCTTTTGTATGAATGACTTTTATTAATTAAAGGAATCAGTAAATTAATTTTGAGGAAGTCACGTGCCAATGATTTGATAGCGGGTTTTAAAAAATATTATTAAAATGTTTATTGTAACTATCTTTATTGATCCTCTCTTAAAAAAGTGATGGAGGAAATCTGTCATCACAATAAGACTGTTTTGATTGGTTGTGGCTGGAGCATTTAATTGGTCTACATAGAATA
>JAPYZP010003620.1:0-21028 GCA_030522985.1 Torymus sinensis | reverse complement strand
ACCCCCAACTAGTGTAATAAGTGGTTAAAATTTCAAGTCGATAAATCAACCATTCTCTGAGAAAACGCAATTCAAAAATTAAAGAAAAAAATTTTTAACTTCAAATATCTTCAGAAGAAATGAACTGATTTTTTGGGCAACGAACTCGGTTCGAAGAAATAAAAAAGCTATCTCTGTGCCAAAATTCAACCGAATAAATTACTTTAATATTTTTACAAAATTCTAATTTTTACTAGCCTTTTCTCCCCATAACATATACCCACTGAAACCTCTAACCACTTAACCCATTAAAAAGGCCAGTTTCCAATACCGTCAAAATTCGAAGCTCCAAATTTCAATCTCCCTCAGAAGAAGCCATCCATTAAAATCCCCATTACCCAACGATCCATCAGCTCACCTTATTATTTGCCTTCATAGTATGGACCGGCTCATTGCTCGTCTCGGTCGATACCGCGTGATCGGAGTCGCAGCGTATCTGATCCCTCAGCTCGGCCAGTGTCTGCGAGCCGTGCAGCACTATGACGCTACTGAGCAAGAGCTTGGGCGGCGGCACCTGGCTCGTGTACAGGCCTTGTCTCCGTGAACACTTGAACGGATAGTAGATCCTCACGTAGATCAGAAAGTCGTTCTCCGGGACCAGAGTCCGGGTGTTTCGCACAATGTCAGATAATTGGTATGTCTGGGGAAAGAAACGGGCGGCGGCAGGAAGTTAGGTGTTTGTAGAGCGAGATTGTACATTGTCGGCGAACAGGGTGTAGTCGTTGAAAAGAATTACAAATGCAAAGGTAAAAGTGCGCGCTGCAGTGTATTATTATCAGCGAAATTTGCACCTTCTTGAAGTTAATTCGATTGTGTAATGAGTTCGCTGGCACTTATGACAGATAGGAAATTACGGGCATTTAACTGTTTTGCTGTGTTACATTGTTTTCTCTTAGTGAAGTTATACTGTCCAATTACCTGCGTATGGATTTTGTTTAGAATAAAAATATATACTGCAGTTATTTGGGTAACGTCATTACGTATATTATACCTTCCGCATAAAATAATAAAATGACTCGCTCAAGAAAAATTTACCAAAATCGACTCTTATTTTTAAAACACATCATAACTATATAATATAATGCGCGATATATCACATATTTTTCCTGAAACTATATAAAACATAACGAATCCAGTCAGATTCGCGGAATCCCGTTAAATGGGTCCCCCCCGGTTTTAAAACCCCCCCCCAAAAAAGTTCCCCCCCCCCCCCCCCCCCCTTCCCCACGCGATCGCTGTCCACGTGTAACATCCATGCGTATATGTCGTGTTTTATTTTTTTCTGTGTTAAGCTGTGTTGCGTGAAGTTATATGGGCCCACTACTGGGAGAGTTTATTTAATTGGGTCGCAAGTAACCGCAAACTGTGAGAAAATTTAAGGTAAGAAATAAGTAGTATATTATACAAGAAGGGAGATAAAGAGTTGGCCAGTCGAGAGCACGTGTAAATTGATCTCTGGGGTGGGCCTCTTTATCCCCATGTTGAGCATACGATTTTTCACCATACATTCGCGTTTCGGTGCCGGGAGCGAAAGTGGCACTTTTGGCCAGGGTATGGTGAAAAATAACTTAAATAGTAAACCACGTAGTGAGTTTTTAGTAGATATAGTTTTTACCAGACGAATTATAAGATTTACAAAGTTTAAAAGTATACATAATTTATGCGACAATTTTTTAATCGTTCTCATCACTTTACAGTTATAGACTAACCATCAGTCCACCCATCGCGTAGGTATATATTATCATTAATAAAAAAATAAAAAATAAAAGGGGGTAAGTATAACAAGCAGGAAACTTACGATCGACCTCTCGCTCCGGTACTTCGACTGCAGAAGCTGCGAATAATTCGAGGCTTTGCGAAGCATCTTGGCGCGCTTGGGCGTCAAAAGCGGCAGTTTGTCGACCTCGGGCATGTGAGCTTCGCCCGCATTGTCGCCCGCCTCGTAACTCTGCTTGTTGACTTTTTCCAGCTCACCCTCCACCGTCAGCTGGTCGACACTGCAGAACTCGGCGAGGATGTCGTACTTGAAGACGTCGATCTCGGGGCCGATAGCGCGACGCGTAAAGCTCCGGTCGGTCTCCGTGTGCTCGTAGTACTCGTGGAAGACCGACGAGGCGATTAGGTTCTTGTAGTCGCGAAATTCTTGGGCTATGTCGATGACATCCGAGGTCTTGTAGCACCTCCGGTAGTTGTTGGTAAAGTCGTTCATTTTTCTGGCATAGGCCGTAGGTGCGCGCGCGGTTACACGTGGAGATACAGTGGAGGTCAGACCGGGAATGACGAATATGAGAGGGTGCTTGTATTTGGTGGTTGGAGGTGAGAGATACAGAGAAATAGAAAAAGAGAGAGTGGAAAGAGTTTGATTCGCATGTCCTTGAGAGTGTTTACAATTTTGAGTGTGTAGTTGACGGCTATAGTTGGCAATTTGAAATGTGAACGATATAATCATTGTGATATCGTGGTGGTAAGCAGGCATGATATTTGAAAGTCGAGAATATTTTTCGAGCTTTATGGAAAAGACAGTGTATAGCGAATCATAACAATTGTATCTATATCGTTGCTTCCAGCGAAGACTAGCACATTTCAAAAAAAGTCTATTTTAAATTGTCATTTTAAAAGCTTCAATGCCATATAAATTTATTTAGAACAGGATAAATGTGAGGTATCATATAGATACCAAACATTAATGTGTGAATAAATAAATTTATTTTACAATAAAGCTTTTAAAATTACAATCTAAAATAGGCCTTTTCTGAAATGTGCTAGTCTTCGCTGGAAGCGACGATATGTACATATTTAAAGAAAATAAATGGTATTTATTAAATATCGTATTTTAATTTTGGATATTCTTAGAACATCGAAATGGCAACCAATTACTGTAACGAATATAATAATACCTAATGCAATGGATTATTAGAGAAAAGAGTGATTAATGAACAAATAACTTTAATTAACATTTTATTCAAACTTGACACGACAGATATCATTTAAATTTCACTTCTTATATCCATAAGAAGGATGGCATTATAAAAATTATTATTTTCTTTATATAGGCCAAGTGCAGACTACAATGTAATTCAAAAAAATGCTGAACTAGTAAAAATGATAACGTAAGGTTATTATGCATTTTTTTATAGCTTTTAACATCCATTATCGCCCGATTATTGGTCGCTTTTACGGAAAATGATTTATTTTACCACGTTTGCAATAGCTTTTAGTAGTAAGTCATACGTCAGATAATTATATTTAACGACGAGCTGGCGCGTCACGCGTAAAACAATATAAAATTTTTTCTTCGTTGTATATATATAAAGCTAACTGAATTTTTAAAATAGAAATTGTTAGGTACGACCGCTTTTCGAAAGAGCCTTATATTTTCGTCAAGGCGAAAATTGTAACACTTCAAATTCTGAAAATTTACTACATAAAAACTATTTTTCACCCAAAATGGGTCCAGTTGAAGCATTTTCCGAGATGTATTGTATGTGTGTGTGTGTGTGTGTGTGTGTGTGTGTGTGTGTGTGTGTGTGTGTGTGTGTGTGTGTGTGTGTGTGTGTGTGTGTGTGTGTGTGTGTGTGTGTTGAAGTAATTCGATTATCTCAGCGAAATATTGTTACATCCAAACAAGCTTTGGAGTAGATACTCGTCTAATTATAAGCAACTGACAGTTCTCTATTGAGCCGAATCCATCAAAACTTAAAAAAGTGGCAGAGCAAATAAAAATTTGAAAAAACAACAGATGCATCTGCTAAAACTAATTAAAACACGACTTTTTTACATTGAACATTTTTTTCTACGAACAATATTTGGCAATACAATAGCGAAACCCCCGCTAAAAACATCAAAAATAGCCGGTTTTTTGCTATTACTTTACAGGATTTGACTTTACACAAAAATTTTAATTACAAAAGTTATAGATAATATTGAAACAAAACCTTTTCCTATTGAACATTTTTTTGTACACTCAATTCCTGACTACTAGTTAAATCCAAAAAAAAGCGATTTTTAACGACTAAATGTACCTAAAATGGTTGATTTTCGGTTGAAGTTAATACATTAGTTTGAGGAAACTCGGTTTTTTTCTTCTATTTATCGTGAAACTAATAAAAGGTTAAATTTTTCGAAATGATTAGAAATGCAAAGGATCTCCTGAGAATAACTGCGGTCGTGCCTATAATATATAATGTAAAAACAATGTTTTTACGTAGACAGCGGGGAGTTGGCGAGCGATAACAAGTTAAAAACACGAATAACAATATGTGACAATTACAATTATGTTAAAATTTTACGAATGTCGTTTGTCGCACTTAGCATAAAAGCGATACATGCACGTGTGTACAACGCACGAGCTTTTGCAACGATATTGCGCGAACACTTTCCACGCTTTTTTTTCCTTAAGTCGCACATTATACTTAGCACACAAATAAACATCGCTCTCCTTAAAACAAGCCGTACCTATACCGATACCTTATCACAAACAACATCACAACTCTATACAGTTCCTGTCGCGTATATCCTTATCAATCTCTTTCCCACCGTTCGAATCGCCCGCCCCGCCCCCGCTTATCGCTATCATCAGTCTCAATTGGCGCCACCATCCAGCCCTCCGCCGTTATCTCCACGCATACACTTGTCGCTTCTAAAGAACTTCAGGTTCAGAATGAGAAAAAGTCCACACACTAGTAGCGCATCGGCGACTCTCAACCTGCATACCATTTATACACCTGTACATGTATATCTATATGCATATACTACACGCTACATGCGGATGTGCGCTCTGGCACAACGCGCACTCGTCGAAAGTGTGACTCCTACACCTGTGTAGCTTAGATGTGTCCCTGCGTGCGCACGAGCAGTGAGCACGGGGAGACGGGGAACACCTATATTACACTCTCGCCAGTAGATAGAAAGAGAAGGAGCGCGAGAGATAGCACCTATATATATAGTTCTAGTCCTAACTCCTATAGCCTAGCCTAGCTCGACGCCTTTCGCTGCGAGAGCTCCAGTTGTGCGCGTGCAGAGCAGGCAGCAGCAGCAGGAGCGGAGCTTCGCTCGGTGTCTGCAGCCCTGCGCCCAAAAAGTGTACACATTACCATGTTGCTGCTGCAGCTCGCCTGAGAGTAGGAGAGTGTGTGTGTGTGTGTAGAGAGGAGTGTGCGCGAGGACGTGGGTAGGTTAGCAGCAGTGTGGAGGACGGGGGAGGAGCGCCGTAGCTTGGCGCGGCGCCGAGAACAATGGTGTCTATCATCAAGAACCAGTTGCTGAAACATCTGTCGAGGTAGGTGCGACGGTGGCAGCGGCTACGGGATATTATATTATGGTGTGTGTGTTTGTGTGCTGTGTATATATAGGCTAATACTGATGCTCTCTGCCCTTGAGGAGGTGCGCGCGCGCGAGGATTGATTATTTTTTGGGGGCCAGAGAGCTGCTTTCCCTCTATAATCCTGGTACACTGCCTATAAGTATTTAACTACCTGCACATGTGCATCAGATGATGATTTTAGCAGTGCAGCCGAGCGTGACGGCCGGGCTCCAATCTACTATGGGAGATCAATATATTATTATAAGGACGAGCGCGAATCGACGCCTTTTCTTTCTCAGCTCTGTCATGTCATGGGGAAATATAATATAAGCGCGAGCGGGCGAGGAGAGATAATAAATAGTTGTGAATTATTTAAACGTAAACAGCTAACTATGCCGACAGGCTTTTTTCTCGGCCTGTGCCGCTGAAAGTTATCAGCAATTGATTGCGAGGAAAGGCGAGAGATAGTATACGGACGTTTTTTCGTGAGAAACATTGCAATTGATAACTTTAGCGGATGCGGCGAACGCCGTTGCAGTGTGGTATAAGTACTTACGCTTTCTCTACACTCTAAAAACACCTGACTGTCTTTCATGCTTTCCCTCTGTTATGAGACGTTTTTATACAGCATTATATAGGAGTTTTACTACCAAAGAGTGCAGGTGGTGGGCACTTGTAGTCTTGCATAAACTTTTCTTGCTATAAAGACAATTTCCAATTGCAAAGGCATCAGAACAGGCATTATACTGCGGTGCTCTGTATAGGAAGTGAAAATTAGTCTGTAATTATTACGGCAGTGTTAAATCTGGTTTTTAGTTTCAATGGATATTGTGTACAATATGTAGTCAAAGTTTAATTTTATTAGTCATTTTATATTTTGAGGATGGAAAATTAATAATAGCTGTGAGTAATGCTGTTAATTCTTTGTAAACTTATATAAATGTTACTTTTCTTTTCTAGATTTACCAAGAATTTATCAGCAGATAAAATCAATTTGAGTACATTCAAAGGAGAGGGTGAGCTAACAAACTTAGAGCTCGACGAAATTGTATTAACTGATTTATTGGAGCTGCCATCATGGCTGAGATTGACAAGTGCATGGTGCAACAAAGTTACTTTCCGTATACAATGGACCAAGCTGAAAAACGTTCCTATATTTTTGGTAAGTAAATAAAAGAAAATTACTTAATGCAATCAAAGCTTCAACTGGAATATTGTTATGAAAATATTGTTATCAGTGATTGTATCAGAAATTTATCATTGGTCTTTATAAGAGATAAATTTAACTCTATATTAATTTAAATATTCATTATAAGTGTATAAATAAGTATTTCAAAATTAATGTAACTTGATTATTGATTTATTTTTTAATATTTTAGAGTTTGGATGAGGTTCATATCGATGTGGAAACATGTGAGGATCTAAGGGATATGTCTTCCCCGCAAGGTTTATCCTCATACACTGGACCTACTAAATATTCTTACATTCACAAAATTATTGATGGAATAACAGTTGCTGTCAATACAGTTATTGTAACATTCAAAAGTCCTGCATTTATTGCCAAAGTTCAGGTATTAACATTCAGAGCTCTATATGCATTGTGCAATATTTATGCAACTTCTGTCTAATTCATAATGTTATATAATATTTCTTTTTCACTTATAGATGACTCGAATATTAGTGGAATCAAAGTCTCCAACTTGGCAGCGATGTGATTTAAGGACTACAAGAGTTAAAGATCCTGATAGAGGGCAACTTCTAATCTTCAAAGAATTGGAATGGCAAACTGTAAGAATAGAAGCACAAAGTACTAAGGATAAGGAGCTCACACCTCTTCGTCTTCTGACAAATCAAGCACGATGTCGAGTTACTATTAAGAAAAGACTATCTGGTACAAAATTTTATATTTCATAAATTATAAGTATTTTGAAAAATTAATGTACTTATTACTCATTATAAATTTACAGATTGTTTTGTAATGGGATCTAAACTGGTCATAATTCTTGATGATCTCTTGTGGGTCTTAACTGATTCTCAATTGAAAGCAGCTCTTCATTTCATAGATTCTTTGGGTGGTTTAATTGAGAGGGCAACTATGTTAGAAAGAAAGACTAAAGCAGCTAGAAAGATAGAGGTGTGTATTAAATTTTTTAAGAAAAATATAACAAAAACAAATTATATCACCATGATTATAATTACTTTCAGGTCTTACCTGAATATCAAGCACAAATTTCACAACAGTCTAAAGTCAAGAGTCAAGGCAATACAGCAATTGCTAAAATATTCAGTAGATACGATGTTGTAGAAACCTCATATCATTTCCTATCTCAAAGAATAGACTTACATCTTTGTGATGATATAGGACGTTAGTATTATACTTTTTGTGTGTATAACTGCAGTAATTCTACCAACAAACAATATATCTAATTATATATTTAATAATATATGATTAGCTTGTAATCAATAGAAATTCTTATTTCATAAATTGTTATGATTTGTATTGTACTTATTAAAAATTTATCTTTGCAGCAGGTAGATCACTATATCCTGACCTGAAAGAAGGAGGTGCTTTACAGATCTCATTGGTCAAGTTTCAAATAGACTTTTACCCTTATCATTTGGCCTTAGCAGATCGAAAGCACTGGGCCTTGTATAAAGAGAGTGCTACACCACACAGTCAATGGCTGCAGCAATCTCTTAACGCTTTTCGTGGTCAATTTATGGATCTCATTGATTCTGGTAGAACTCAACATTCTCCATTAACTAAGACTCAGGGAAATGACGCTGGTATGTAATTAATTTATTTTTTCCATTTTATTCATTTTACTTTTTCTATTACTTAATCAAAGCTTTTTTAATAGAAAATGACAAAA
Source organism: Torymus sinensis (assembly GCA_030522985.1). Classification (NCBI taxonomy): domain Eukaryota; kingdom Metazoa; phylum Arthropoda; class Insecta; order Hymenoptera; family Torymidae; genus Torymus; species Torymus sinensis. Next base: position 12,814 of record JAPYZP010003620.1, on the reverse strand, counting down.
GTGCTGAAAATCGTGACAAGGCACAGAATAATCAAAATCAAAATGTAGGTGCTCAAGAACAGAAGAAGCCAGGACAACATCCAAGTGGCAATCCAGTTAAAAATTACGTTTTGGAGCAGCTTGCAAAATTAATGACAACATGCATAGTTATTAGAATAGATGACTTCACGTTGTACAAAGTAACATCATCGTCAAGAAAAGCTATGCCAAAAGACTTCATAACAGGTAATTGTATATAAATTTATAATTCATATTCATTAACTATTCTTAATTTCGTATAAAAATGTTCTACATGATTAAATGACCATTCAACATTTGTATTTATGTAGCGCAAACCAGGAAGAAACACGGTCCAGGTATAATAGCTGATAAAAATCTGTAGTGTGCGTTAATTTACGTTGTTTTCCAATTGTTTATGAATTTCTTTTTATAGTAATAGTAGAAGTAGAATGTATCGTACCTCAATATTACACATTTATCACATGCAGTTGGGATTGGTGGCACTTATTGCTCACTATAATTTGTAGATGAACAAACATATTCCACTGTGTAGAAAATCACAATCACTAAAATATATTAATATATTTTGTTAATCACGTGGTCCTTGTGGATATAGCATGTCCATCAACTTCTTATTTGAAACCATATTTTTAAAACGTATGATTTTTCTAGGTGATCGGGACAGATTTTGTTTACCAGAAGATGTAAATATACTTCATGCAGAGTTTACTTATTACTACTATCCAGGAGACTTAAATTTTCCATGTATGTGAAATATATTTTTTGCATAACACTTAGATTTTTTTTTATCATAATACTTACAAAGTGGATTTTGTTTTTATTTTTTCAGTACCACCTCCAAAGTTTTACGTACAACTTAATCCTATTCAAATAAACTTTGATGTTTGTTCTTGTTTATGGTTCAACTCATTTCTTCTTAATTTATATTACTCGCTCATGAATAGTAGTTCGAATATGGCAAATGCTTCATCAAACTTGATGTACTTTGACGTAAAGATAGAAGCAATATTACCAAGGGTAAGATTTTGTTATATTGTGATACACTGAAAATTATTCAGAATTAATGAAGTAATATTAAATTTATGATTTTTTGTTCTAGGTAATATTCGAAAGTCAGCAGGATTACCCTAATCAGAAAGACAGACCAAAATCGCTGCACATGCAAACGTCAAGAGCAACAATAACGAATGTTCGGTCAGCTGAGAGATCGTCGAGAGCTGACTTAGCTCAATGCCTTAATGCTTTCCAAATGGGTCAAATGTTCTTTGGTGCTGAATTTCCTAATAAACCTGAAGATTTTAATGTGATAACGGATAAATTTTTGGAACACTATGCCGGTAAACAATATTTTCTAATTATTTTACTTAACATTGATGCACCTGCAACATTTGCACTTCATTTTAATACTTTTTGGCAGGTACCGATTGCATCAGAACTGTTCCGCCAACTTTCACCAGTAACTCCGTGAACGAGATGGTAAAGCAGCTAACTCGAGAGCTCCTCTGGACCGAGGCGAAGGACGTATGGTGCTGTAACTTAGAGCCAGTCTGGGGTGATTTCCTCGGTGCCCGTGCCGTCGGCCAGAACAGGCCTGTGCCCTTCCTCGACGCTTTCCCACTGACGTTGTGGGTGCACATGAACGATTCCGGGAAGAAAAGCAACCCGAATACGGCAGACATATACGGCCTTGCGTACATTAGTAATTTAATCAGCGTACAAATCAATCACTATCAATATCTGTTCTTGTTAAGATTATCCGAGATGGTTAACGAGCTAACTACGTACCTATCTATCGATTCGAATAAAATTTTAAAAGTTGAAACTGGAGGTAAACTTCTGAATTCAGTCATATTAGTTAAAATAATTAATAGAATTTAAATGCACAAAGCTTAATTATGCTCAAACTTTTAGGTACAATGGTCATCGGCGCATTGGTTCCACAAGTGGAAGTCACCTTTATAATGCCTTCTCAGACTCCCGGCAAGGAGAATTCCGGCGGTGATCTCGAATCCGTGGTGCCCGACACCTCTAGCATAATCGACGAGATTGGCGGAACATCGAGTCTGTGGCAGCACGCGGTGACTGCTCGCGTAGATTACGGGACGAAGCGCACAAACACCAGCAACGACGTGGAGACACCCCAAAGCGAAATCTCCTCGATGCTGTCCATGGATTTTGGCGCGCACAGCAGTACTGTACAACAGCAAAGCGTCTCACAGACTACCGTAACCTTCAAGCAGCAGAACGGATCGGAGAAGGAGGAGCAAAAAATCACGGCAACGACCGTGAGTGAAAGGCATTGGATGAAGACCGTGCACGAGGAGAAGCCAAAATTGACAAAGGCCGACTCTGCGTCAGGTATCATACCGAACAATTTCAACGTCAACCTGTCTTCCATGAAGAAGGGCTTCAGCAATTTCATGACGTCCCTGGATTCAGCTCTCAAGCCGTCGCCGGAGGATGGTAGTGACACGATATCGATGCAGAGCGATGTTAGTTCAGACAGCGAACATTACGTGATGACTTTGGAAGATCAGGGAAAGATCGATGCGGTTTTCAATGTCGACAATTCGATTAGGATTAGCGCGGTCGAAGAAGCCAGCGAAGTTGTGGAGGAGACGCCCGACACCCAAAGTGAAAAATCGATGGACAGCGTTTGTAAAAGGAAAGACCTGGTATGTAATGCTTTTTGGAAATTATTAGTAAAAAACTTAATTCTTCAAAATTTTTTACAAATCATTGAATTTACGCTAAAATTTATTTTATATGAATTATATTTAATTTATAGGTATCAATGACAACGTTTAAATTATCAAAGGTTGAAGTTATACAACAATCCGCTGGTTTTTCATCTGCAATCAAAGTTCAAGTTTGCAACGTCGCTAATGATGAGTGCTCATCTATACCGTGGGATGAATTTCAGGTTGGTTAATTGTTTCAGAGCTTAATAAAGATTTTTAATCTGACTCAAAAACTTCGAATAACTAATCTTATTAATAACAAGCTTTGTTTTAATAAATTTACTTTTTTCAGCATTCTAAATTAATTTATTAACATTTTCTTTAATAATTCTTTACACCTTTGTAATTAATATTAACATCGTCAGCGATATATTTGGTTTCTTATAGTTTTAATCAAATTAATTATTGCTATATACTAAAAAAACAGAATAATTATATTGGTATTCCATTTACTTCTTGGAAACATTTTTTTGATTCACACTTGAAACTGCTTAGGATAGAGTAAAAAATCACACTTTTTTTTAATATTGATTCCTTGATAAGTAGCATTGCAGTATCATTCCCATTCTTATATCATCAATTTTTGTTGGTTATTTGATTATCTTTTCATTATAACAATTCAATTTATTATACATATATACGTGTCATACTTATACAAGTTTTGTCTCTAAACTTTTTTGCATGCCTTCTCCCGCGTCTCTCCTTCTCTTGTGAATGTTTTTGTGTGGCACTTGTGGCAGGCCAAGAGAAAGGTATTGGCAACAACATTTTATACTAAATTTAAGAGTAGACGACCCACAATATGCGAGACGCATGAATTTAGATAATTAGATATTAAATTTTGCAAATTTTTTAAATTTTCAGATTAATATCAATTAGATTCTATTGTAACAGCTTTTCCTTGCTATTGAAATATAAAAATAAAGCAATTGAATTTGTGTAAATGTAGTAGACAACATAAAATTATTAATCTGGGAACAGTAGACCGCTTTCCATGTATAAATATAGCTAAAAAATAAATCACGCTGAACTGCGTGCATGTCATTATGGCTTTTTATATATTTTTTTTTGTATGCATTTTATGGCAACATCACGCATTGGCTGCTTTTGAAACAACAAGCATGATTACATATCGATATATCAACTGATTGCTACATTTTATGCTACAATTCCATTACTTTGAATATATTCTGGTAGTGAATTTATCAATATGTAGAATTTGATTTGCCCTTTTGAAATTCAGTAGAACGAATGAAAATTTAAGTTCATTACATTGTTCAATCTTCTACCATTTAGAAATTGTATTACTTATGAATTTTTTAAACTCTTAGAAAATCATGCAAATTCGAAAGAATATTGAAAAGAAAAGCACGAAAAGAATTAATTACAAATTTAAAGCATCACATTCTACCAGCATATATCACCAGAAACAACACTAGTTCAATTTTTTTATTAGTACCGAATACATTCAAGCTCATCGCTTTGATAATAATCCGTAGAAAACCAGTTTAACAATATAGATCAGATCGTTCGTTTGATTTGAAAAGAAAAAAAAAACACGAAAAAAAAACAGAAGAGCTTGAACTTAGTTGATCCGTGACATCCACGCGGTGAAATTGCACTATAATAACGCTTCTATCTCCAGACGAAGTTCAGCTCGCGCTCGAGGGGCTGGGTGGAGCTGCCCACAGACGCGGACTGCCGTTCCCGCATCAAACTGCGCCTGGATCATGGCTTAAAGGACCCGGAGAATTCGCGCCGACTGTCGGAAGCGAGTCAGTTGTCCTGCAGCACCGCTAGAAGATCGTCGCAGGATACCAATCCGCCGAGTAGTATTAACTTTGAGAATAAAGAGGCAATTTTGGGGCTATTCGAGGACAACATCGAGGTCAAGGTGACAGACGTGCCGCTCACAATGGCGATGAGTTCAGTTACGGGATTGACTGACCTGATCGAGGACGAGGTTATTCCTAAACCAATACCGTTGAAGGTGATTCTTTTCGGATGCATATAATACTCCTGTTGCATTTTGATTTGCTTGAATGTATACTTGTGAATGTCTAATGTTACGCGGCGAAATATCATGTGCGTTTCTTAATTTATTTCATTGACACTGAAATTTTTGCTAATCAATCGCTATTGATTTCACAGGTGCTATTAGAAAATATAACTCTGCGTCTAAATGAAGACCGTCCACCAAACAATATAACATCGCCCGGATCGATACCGATAGATGTGAGTGTTTCGAAGTTAAGGATAACAAGAGACGCAGCTGGAGTATTCCATATTGAACCTGCCGGTAAGTTACTCGAAAACACGATGCGTTACAAATAATTAAAATTAACCTGCCACTTGTCGTTCGTAGAGTTACATAATATTAATTTATATTGTATCGTCATAGTGTGAAAGAAAATTCCCGCTAAGACCTTCGATACCTTGTAATTTTTGTTATTTTTTCAACTGAGTAAAATGCGTAGAGTTATAATTATTAATGAAACACGTAATAATCGTAGATTTGGATTTTTTGGATAAAGCGCTTTCTGTATTAATTTAATGTATTAATTATTGTAATGCAAGTGGCAGAAACGTGTGTCAGAGTATAATTTGAATTTTACTACATAAGCATAATTGTTCTGTGCACTCAGAAGGCCTTTCGAATGTGAGCATTGATACAACACAATTAGAAAAGAAAATGTAGAAGTGGTAGTGTTTAAGCTTTCGCCGCTCTAAGAAAGCACTGCTTTAAATATTAGAGGTTCGTCCAGGTTATGACAATATTGGACGTGCACATTAGACGCATGATATTAGAATAGTGCAATAGAATGTTTTCGACTTTTTGACTAGAATGTACAACTATGACAGATTTTTGATAATTTTTGATAATCAGAAAATAAATGTTAATATTAAATTATAAAGCAATATTTGAAATTCGGTTCTGATTGATTAATTAAACTTTTTTGTTAAACTGTAGAAAGATAACTAGAATAATTTAAATAGAGAATTTCATTCAAGGTCCATAAAAATAATGCATATAGAATCAGCTATTGTTACATACAATAAATGAGTGTTAGAAAACATTTAGTGCCTTATTTTAGAAAAAAGCATGCTAGAACCATATTTTGAAAAGGCTAAATAACGCAAACAATAAAACAATGAATAATTAGCAACTTCGCTGTTTTTTTTACAATTAGATTTTTTTATTCATACTACTCCGTAAAGAGAAAACACTTTAACATTATTTTATTTATAGTGAATGCAATGAGAGATAATAAAGATCGATCGTCAAACGGTAACGAGAACAACACCACGAATCTTGCCAAGTTCGTGGAGCAAGAGATGGAGATCAACGTCTTGAAAGAATCCAGCCACCAGCTGAGATCCGACAACGAAGAGCTTCGTCGAAGACTCGCCACAATGGAGCGCTTATCCGAAGAAAACTCAAAACTTCGACGGGTGAAAGAGGAACTTCGATCCTGTCTGAATGGCGCCCAGGAGGACATATCGGTGCTACTGAAGGAGAAACGCATACTGCAGGAATCCGTGATAGACCTGCAGAATCAGCTGCCGGGTGGCGGTGGCTTCGGTACGAGTAGCCGAGGCTCCGCGTGGGCGAACAAGAGATAGCACACCAGCTGTTTCGACTGCTCAAACTGTTGTAGCTCAAACAAATCATAGTGGCTCGCGCATAAATATATATACATATACATGAATTTCGAGGGCGGCCTTGGGGGGGGGGGGGGGGGGGGGGGGGGGGGGAGGGAGAGAAAGAGAGAAGAGGATATATCGGAGTTTGCGATAAATATAGACTTTTATTACTTCCTAATGGAAACACGAGTTAGAACTTGGCGTTCTACTTCATTCTTTACACACCACAATACGCTAGTGACTGCCGCCTGTGTCGTATAAATGTCGTCGGAATCGTGTAATCTGGAGAAATAGAGAGTGAGAAAGGACAGAAAGTCAAAAATAAAAAGAGAGGAATCGAGTGAGTGAGAGAGAGATAGAGAGAGAGAGAGAGGGAGAGAGAGAGAGAGAGAGGGAGAGAGAGAGAGGGAGAGAGAGAGAGAAATTGTTAACGCAGTGTCTTTATTCATGGCAAGTGCGAGCAGCGCTAAGGTTGTTCGGGAATTAAATAGCTAAAGTCCATTGATTTTTACATTATTTAGTACTTATCGATGGACTTGATTTTTGCAATAAATATGTTTCAATTCTCATTTTTTGCGGTGCATTGTTGACTTTGTAACGTTTATTATTGTCGTAAGTTCACGAAGTTCGCAAAGAGATTTTTCTATGCGTGCGGAGAATGATTTAAAACGCATATGTTTTTAAAATGTGTATATATTGTATATCGAAGTATTTGCAGAGTCTGTCGGTTATTATTTTTCAAGCGGATATAGAGGTTTATTTTCCTTTTTTGTAATTTACGCATAGTTTTACACGGCGAACGATTCGTAGATGACTTCCGACCGTCGTAAATACGTTTTTGTACTCTCTTTACTAAAAAAAAAATAGAGAATCGAAGGTAGCTGGGAGGTGGCAAATTCTAACGAAACTAGCATAGATAAAGGTTCATCGAGCGAATCGCGCCGGTGATGTTCGTTTCGACTCAGTACCAAGCATAATCGCTTGGAGTCTACGATGATGATCGAGAAAAACAATGGAAGTAAATAGGTTGTAAAGAAAAATTCAAATTTTAATTAGAATCAATCAGAAACTAAATAGTATAAAAATAGTTTTTGCGAATAAGTCGTTAATTGAAAAGAAGACTGTATAATAAAATTCCAGATTTTTTCTTAAAAGTAGCTTTAGCGCAACGTCTTCTTATTTACTCTTATCGACGGAAAGAAAACAAAATAAAAAAAAATAAATTTTCATAATTCTGTCGATAGATTGCCGGTCAATCTACTATTCAAATATTGCGATGAAATATTTTTCTAGCTTCTAAGATCCATTAGCTGACAGGTAAATCAATAGCATCTAATCATTGAACGAAATATTAAAAAAAAAAAAGGTTGCGAAGAGTTGATAGAACTTCTTTTGCATCTGCGCATATCAGGAAAGCAATGGTATTTGAAATATCAAATCATTAACATTATGTCATTCACGAGATAAAAGGAGTTTTGCTATAAGCATATCTAAAGTTTTTATATTTTTTAATTTGTATCTACCTAAATGCGATTAAATTTTATTATGTTGACTTTACATTGTTTTTCTATAAAAATTGGCTATTTTATATTATTTTATATTCAAGTATGGTTTCTAGTGTAAGATTAAAAAGTTTTGGTTGATACTTGGAAAAGTTAAGTTTTTACCTCGTGTTCTCATTTCATAAATGTAAGTCCATGTAGATATTAAAATAAAAAATCATATAATATTTTTCAAAACCCGTGAGTGGTTAAAAAGAAAGAGAAGGATAAGTCAGAAGAGTCTTGGCTTTTATTGTAATAATTAGCTAGTTTATAAATCTTCAAGAAGGTACATTTCGTAAACTAAAACATTCGAATCGATAAACGAAGCACACTGTTAATTCCTTAAATGCACTACGTTACATGTGATAAATGTCCAATTTTCGTGAAAATGTTTATTCCTTCCAAAAAAAAGTTTTTGCTTATCGATAACAATGACAGCCATAATTTACGAAATGGATCTACTTAAAAGCGATCGCTAAAAATTCAGGTCGTCGGATTTTTATCTAAATCGAAATCGATGTATTAATCTTGAATGTTATTGCGACTTTTTGATCAGTATCAAGACGCTTATCATTGAAAATTTGGATTGATTTTTATTAGCTTGTCTTTTAATTCATCACAATAGACTGTCCACTTCTTTGTTTTTTTTTATTTGTTAATGTTTGTTTTGTTACTTTATTTTTGCGCGCTTCCGTTTGAACATTTCGGTATCTACTTGTTCATTTGTGTGAAGCAGCATACTTTGTTAAGCAATGGCATCGTGTGAGTTTTTTTTTTATATTAAACCGCGAGCCATGTAATCTGATATGTTATCTGATATGTACGTGTGATATGTTTTATTCGTGCATAAAACGCAATTTTCGCGGGTAAGAAACCAAAGCTTTGTGATGTTTACGAATGTGAGAGTGTTTGATTCGAAACACCTGAAATACATGTTAAAAATTCAGATATTTTACCTGAATTCGCAATGTTTTATACTTACAACCTTTACATTCCGCTCCTAAATTATTTTATTTTGTTTGCAACTTTTATAGGTATTATTTTATAGGTAGATTTTTATTACAATTACAAACTTTTGAATAGTTCTTTGTTACACACTTTTTAAATTCTATAAACATTCATTCATTCTATATAAGCTTGATAAAATTAATTTATTTATTCATTTTGTTATTTCTTGAACGGGTTATAAGCGCTTTACAAAAGATAAAAACCAATTACAAAATAATAAAAGATAAAATGCTAGATGAGTATATTTAATAGCTTTACGTACTTAGTAATGCATAAAGTATCGTTTAAATTCTAAATACAACAGCATCCGTCTTCCCTCCATAGCTATTGCATTCATCTTCTTTTCTATTAAGATACTTCGTGCCGCTCAGGATCACATCGATTTCAGTGTAAAGAGCTTCGCGTCGATGAAGATGACACATACCTATAATAGTACAAGTTTGAATGCAATCACTCGTCAAAGCTGTCTTTCAAGAACAGACAAACGTTGCGAAACTGCGAATCGTATTTTCCAAATAAAGGGTCTGAGTCTACCTCGCAAGCTTTGAACGCAGATAATGATGATATTTACATTTACAAATAATTTTTTAAATTATACTTATAAAATACATCATATATTGTTGATATTTTTTGTAAAATATTTTCTTGTATCATGAAAACGATAATTTGTCGTATATGCATATTTTGAAGTTAGAGCGTTGCCTTGAATATCTCAAAATTTGAAAATTTTGATTATAATTAATTTGCGCAACATGATTTTATGAAACATAGATGAATCATCGTCGTCGATATATTATTTCATGTGCGGATTTTATATCTAGTGCAATAGAAAATGGTAATCAAATCGACTCAATTTACTTAGTGTTTTATTACTCTAACGACAGCTGTTTTTTAACAGTTATGGAATGATTCAAACGGTCTTGCTGTCCAGAGTGTGTCCAATTTGAATTCCACACCGAGAGAAAAAGCTGCAGTTAAAATAACTATATGCCATAGTAAACTGAAATCTTGTTGGATTTACAAGATTTTATTGTAGGCTACACTATAATATTTAGTGATTAATATTATCTGTGATAGTGAGTTACTATTAGTTGGTATGGTTATGTTCTCTCTGTAGTCCTTTTTACACAAATTTTGTTAGGTTTTTCACTATTTAAAAAGCCTATTTTAAATTTGACGTACGCAACAATCGCGTGGTAACAAAATATCGAGTATTTTATTTAAACAAAAAAATACTGGGATAAGTCGAGCCCGACTTTTTCCCACAAGGTTTCGAGTATCGGTGCACTCTCCATTGGAGAAGCTCGCATCACGATTCGGCCGACGGGCCTCACCTTCGGACTTGCGGGAAGGGGAGCGAGCGGCTCGCATCCCCATCGGCAGCTTATCTGGGATCTGCCGACTTTTTTTTACTACCGCCGTGCGGCGGGCCAATCAGCGCCCGCGAACACTCACGCCCGACTTGCACCGAGGTATGCTTTTGCGAATTTTCGGAGCACACTCGCCCTCCGCGGGTGGCGAACATCCTGGTCTCGCCAGGCTCTCGCACCAGGTGAGCCTCGCTTGTACTCCCGCGAACAGCGACCTACGCTATAAGCAGATGAAGTGTCCAACCCTCGCCAAGTGCAGGGGATAAAGGGGGTGACACCGAGCGTGGCCTCCAGGTTTCAGTAAAAAAATGTCATGAAAAACTTTTCATGAAAAAAAGGTCCTATTACTGCACTTATAAAAAAAAATACGATGTGTAACAAGGGAACAATTGACTTTTTCAGACTCGGATGATGCTTTTGAGCACTTGTGTATCACTTATGCTCAATCATCATCTTCGCTAGAAAAATGTAACTTTCTCCCCATAGTTTCTCCACGCAATGTACTATTTCTTCATCCCCTAGCCGAAAGTACGTTTCACTGGCCTGTTTTCGCTCCGGGAAGAGCGACTTTTGTGGCCGCTCTTTGTTGATCGTTGCATATGGCAACGTCCGCAACCGCGCACGTGTTGTAACCTAAACTATAGGTATGCTGATCCTTACAAATGTGAGGACAAGAAAATCATTTGTAAAATCGAAAAAATGAAATGATAAAGAGGTATTAAATTAATTTCATGTTATTATTAATATATTGAACAATATGACAATGTAACTGTGATAATCAATTAATGTTCTTATTGTATATACGCTGTCAGAAAGTTTCTATACATATATACTTAGACATGATGTTTACATTTTGAGTTTCAAAACATGGTGTAGCTGAGGTAAAAGCACCAGTAGTCGGACATCTAATTCAGTTGTCGGCCACTTCTTGTTTTACGATTTTCAATTAAAGTAGATAAACAATTTTGAACTTTAAGGTGATGTGCGCCAAGTAAATAACCTCCACCTTAAGGGGATGTGAGTACCGACATAATTTTTAAAACAATATAACTCACGAAAATACCAATAGAATCATCCAAAAAAAATTCTGAGTATAGTATTTACATATACGGAGCGCTTGACAAACGGGTTTTTCCCAAAAAAAATGATAAGAATTTATTTAATTAAATAAAAACCGTGCTGTCAGTAAGTAGGAATCTGCAATTGACCTACTTTTAAAACCAGCATAGCTAACGAAAATGCTAATAGAATCACCCAAAAAATTGTGAATATAGTGTTTACGTGTACGGAGCGCTTGGCAACCGTCTTTTTCCAAATAAACGTTTGAATTTTGATTTAAAAAATATTGAAATTAAGGCTCCACATCGCCTTAGCATATTTTATTTTTGTGTAATTATTACAACGAAAGTGTCCGACTACTCTGGTCTGGTCGACCACTAGTGCCACTACCCTATATATACTTTAATGTGAAAGTTTTTTGACTCTCATTCTATAATGTATCACTTATGGGATAGAAAAGTCGTTTTTTTCCAAACTTTGACAATTTTTTTTTTGACCTTTGGAGTGCATTTTAGCACAAAACTTGTAAGAGACTTTCTTCTTTAAAATGACTCAAAGAATGCGATAGTATTTTTTTTAGCAAAAAACACATTTGTACAAACCGTCGTAACAAAATGATGCCATCCAATTCAGCGTGTACCTACGTTTTTTCACACTCAGAAAAGACAAAAAGACAAGAAAAACCTTGTCCCGTGGAGGAAATTATTTTAGGAATCGCTCATAAGTATGCTCTATGGCTGAAATCGGAATGCCGTCAATGGCATGGGTAGCGGTATTTATATCTGTATAGTAGAGTTATCCTTCGAGAAGTTTCTAGAAGGATCCGGATTAAAACTCCCCACCTCGGTCTCTCGTTTACATCTAATGGATAAAAATGTGGCTAAAATTACAAAAATCATGTGTAAAAGGTTAACATGCAGCTGGTGACCGTTTTACAATTTGTACAATTATGCTGGATGCAACAATAAAGTGCACATATAAGCCTATGGAACATTGTGGAACTTTCTCGAATACTATGTTATTGTCGTCGTGACGTCAGATGTGTAGCAGCGATTTTATGAATGAGATCGTTGATAATAGCTGAGCCTTGATTGATATGCTTACGCGCGTGTATGCAAACAGACGCACGTGTATCTATTTATGTTATTATTGGGGATTAAGCGATTACAGCAGCGCCAAAATTCCTGTGTTAATTTACCCTGGTGATAAAATTTGGAAGCTGAAAGAGAGTCGATTTTCACTATATATGTGCAATTCCCCCGAAAATGTCGCCTTATCCGGTCACAAAAACGACGAAAAAAAAATGTTGAGGCACACCTCTGCCATGAGTTTTTTCTTGTTCTATAGACCACACATTAGACGAAAAAAATTTGGAACAGAAAAAAACGGTCTTGTGACACAGTTTTATCCGCATATCAATTTTTCT